>JARQWZ010005992.1:0-62879 GCA_033150135.1 Gobio occitaniae | reverse complement strand
GGAACCAGAAGGAAAGTCAATGAGTGACTTTTTGACCTTTGGGACAAAAATTTGTTCAGTAGGTCAAAAATGGATTTCTTTTACAGCCATAATGTGTAAAAAAAAAAAAAAAAAAAAAAAAAAAAATTTAAACCTTTTTGTGGAACTTTTGGCTAGCATTTGGATTCAGAAAGGAAGTCAACGAGTGTGTATGTATAGTAAGTTAGTGTTCAAGGACTCTTGGGCCAAAAATATGTTCAGTAAGTTAAATATGGACTTCTTGTACAGACAAAACTTGTTTAAAAAAAAATAAAAAATTAAAACCTTTTGTAGACGTTTTAGCTACTAATTGGAACCAGAAGGGAAGTCAATGGGTGACTTTTTGACCTTTGGGACAAAAATTTGTTCAGTAGGTCAAATATGGACTTTGTACAGCCATAATATGTAAAATAAAAAATAAATAAAAATAATTTAAACCTTTTGTAGACCTCTTAGCTACTTATTGGAACTAGAAGGAAAGTGAATGAGTGACTTTTTGACCTTTGGGACAAAAATTTGTTCAGTAGGTCAAATATGGACTTCTGTACAGCCATAATATGTTTAAAAAAATAAAAATAAAAATAATGAAAACCTTTTGTAGACCATTTAGCTACTGATTGGAACCAGAAGGAAAGTCAATGAGTGACTTTTTGACCTTTGGGACAAAAAATGTATTCAGTAGGTCAAATATGCACTTCTTTTACAGCCATAATGTGTAAAAAAAAAAAAAAAAAAATTTTTTTAACCTTTTGTGGGACCTTTTAGCTACAAATTGGAATCAGAAGGGAAAGTCAATGAGTGACCGTTTGACCTTTGGGTCAAAAATTTATTCAGTAGGTCAAATATGGACTTTGCAAAGCCATAATCTGTAAAAAAACAAACAAAATTTAAAATCAAAACCTTTTGTAGACATTTTAGCTACTACTTGGAACCACAAGGGAAGTGAATGAGTGACTTTTTGACCTTTGGGACAAAAATTTGTTCATTAGGTCAAATATGGACTTTGTACAGTCAAAAAAAAAAAAAAATGTAAACCTTTTATAGACCTGTATGCTACTTATTGGAAACAGAAGGGAAGTCAATGAGTGACTTTTTGACCTTTGGGCCAAAAATTTGTTCAGTAGGTCAAATATGGACTTTGTACAGCCATAATATGTAAAAATAAAAGAAAAATTTCAAACCTTGGTAGACGTTTTAGCTACTAATTGGAACCACAAGGGAAGTCAATGGGTGACTTTTTGACCTTTGGGACAAACATTTTTTTCAGTAGGTCAAATATGGACTTCTGTACATCCATAATATGTAAAAAAAAATAAAAAAATAAAAAAAAAATAATGAAAACCTTTTTATGGAACTTTTGGCTAGCATTTGGATTCAGAAGGGAAGTCAACGAGTGTGTATGTATAGTAAGTTAATGTTCAAGGACTCTTGGGCCAAAAATATGTTCAGTAAGTTAAATATGGACTTCTTGTACAGACAAAACTTGTTTAAAAAAAAATTAAAAATTAAAACCTTTTGTAGACCATTTAGCTACTGATTGGAACCAGAAGGAAAGTCAATGAGTGACTTTTTGAACTTTGGGAAAAAAATTTATTCAGTAGGTCAAAAATGGATTTCTTTTACAGCCATAATGTGTAAAAAAAAAAAACATTTTTTTTTTTAAACCTTTTGTGGGACCTTTAAGCTAAAAATTGGAATCAGAAGGGAAAGTCAATGAGTGACTTTTTGACCTTTGGGACAAAAATTTGTTCAGTAGGTCAAATATGGACTTCTGTACAGGCATAATATGTAAAAATAAAAAATAAAATAAACTTTTTTTTTTAACCTTTGTAGACCTATTAGCTACTTATTGGAACCAGAAGGAAAGTCAATGAGTGACTTTTTGACCTTTGGGACAAAAATGTATTCAGTAGGTCAAATATGGACGTTGCACAGCCATAATCTGTAAAAAAACAAACAAAATTTAAAATTAAAACCTTTTGTAGACGTTTTAGCTACTAATTGGAACCAGAAGGGAAGTCAATGGGTGACTTTTTGACCTTTGGGACAAAAATTTGTTCAGTAGGTCAAATATGGACTTTGCACAGCCAAAAAAAAAGAAAAATGTAAACCTTTTATAGACCTGTAGGCTACTTATTGGAAACAGAAGGAAAGTCAATGAGTGACTTTTTGACCTTTGGGCCAAAAATATTTTCAATAGGTCAAATATGGGCTTCTTGTACAGCCATATTATGTAAAAAAACAAAAAAACAAAAAAACAAAAATGTAAACCTTTTTTGACCTTTTAGCTACAAATTGGAACTAGAAGGAAAGTGAATGAGTGACTTTTTGACCTTTGGGACAAAAATTTGTTCAGTAGGTCAAATATGGACTTCTGTACAGCCATAATATGTTTAAAAAAATAAAAATAAAAATAATGAAAACCTTTTGTAGACCATTTAGCTACTGATTGGAACCAGAAGGAAAGTCAATGAGTGACTTTTTGACCTTTGGGACAAAAATGTATTCAGTAGGTCAAATATGCACTTCTTTTACAGCCATAATGTGTAAAAAATAAAAAATAAAAAATTTTAAACCTTTTGTGGGACCTTTTAGCTACAAATTGGAATCAGAAGGGAAATCAATGAGTGACTTTTTGACCTTTGGGACAAAAATTTATTCAGTAGGTCAAAAATGGACTTCTTTTACAGCCATAATATGTAAAAATAAAAAATAAAATAAACTTTTTTTTTTAACCTTTTGTAGACCTATTAGCTACTTATTGGAACCAGAAGGAAAGTCAATGAGTGACTTTTTGACCTTTGGGCAAAACATTTGTTCAGTAGGTCAAATATGGACTTCTGTACATCCATAATATGTAAAAAAAAAAAAAAAAAAAAAAAAATAATGAAAACCTTTTGTAGACCAATTAGCTACTGATTGGAACCAGAAGGAAAGTCAATGAGTGACTTTTTGACCTTTGGGACAAAAATTTGTTCAGTAGGTCAAAAATGGATTTCTTTTACAGCCATAATGTGTAAAAAAAAAAAAAAAAAAAAAAAAAAAAAAAATTTAAACCTTTTTGTGGAACTTTTGGCTAGCATTTGGATTCAGAAAGGAAGTCAACGAGTGTGTATGTATAGTAAGTTAGTGTTCAAGGACTCTTGGGCCAAAAATATGTTCAGTAAGTTAAATATGGACTTCTTGTACAGACAAAACTTGTTTAAAAAAAAAATAAAAAATTAAAACCTTTTGTAGACGTTTTAGCTACTAATTGGAACCAGAAGGGAAGTCAATGGGTGACTTTTTGACCTTTGGGACAAAAATTTGTTCAGTAGGTCAAATATGGACTTTGTACAGCCATAATATGTAAAATAAAAAATAAATAAAAATAATTTAAACCTTTTGTAGACCTCTTAGCTACTTATTGGAACTAGAAGGAAAGTGAATGAGTGACTTTTTGACCTTTGGGACAAAAATTTGTTCAGTAGGTCAAATATGGACTTCTGTACAGCCATAATATGTTTAAAAAAATAAAAATAAAAATAATGAAAACCTTTTGTAGACCATTTAGCTACTGATTGAACCAGAAGGAAAGTCAATGAGTGACTTTTTGACCTTTGGGGACAAAAATGTATTCAGTAGGTCAAATATGCACTTCTTTTACAGCCATAATGTGTAAAAAAAAAAAAAAAAATTTTTTTTAACCTTTTGTGGGACCTTTTAGCTACAAATTGGAATCAGAAGGGAAAGTCAATGAGTGACCGTTTGACCTTTGGGTCAAAATTTATTCAGTAGGTCAAATATGGACTTTGCAAAGCCATAATCTGTAAAAAAACAAACAAAATTTAAAATCAAAACCTTTTGTAGACATTTTAGCTACTACTTGGAACCACAAGGGAAGTGAATGAGTGACTTTTGACCTTTGGGACAAAAATTTGTTCATTAGGTCAAATATGGACTTTGTACAGTCAAAAAAAAAAAAAAATGTAAACCTTTTATAGACCTGTATGCTACTTATTGGAAACAGAAGGGAAGTCAATGAGTGACTTTTTGACCTTTGGGCCAAAAATTTGTTCAGTAGGTCAAATATGGACTTTGTACAGCCATAATATGTAAAAATAAAAGAAAAATTTCAAACCTTTGGTAGACGTTTTAGCTACTAATTGGAACCACAAGGGAAGTCAATGGGTGACTTTTTGACCTTTGGGACAAACATTTTTTTCAGTAGGTCAAATATGGACTTCTGTACATCCATAATATGTAAAAAAAAAAAAAAAAAAAAAAAAAAAATAATGAAAACCTTTTTATGGAACTTTTGGCTAGCATTTGGATTCAGAAGGGAAGTCAACGAGTGTGTATGTATAGTAAGTTAATGTTCAAGGACTCTTGGGCCAAAAATATGTTCAGTAAGTTAAATATGGACTTCTTGTACAGACAAAACTTGTTTAAAAAAAAATTAAAAATTAAAACCTTTTGTAGACATTTTAGCTATTAATTGGAACCAGAAGGGAAGTCAATGGGTGACTTTTTGACCTTTGGGACAAAAATTTGTTCAGTAGGTCAAATATGGACTTCTGTACAGCCATAATATGTTTAAAAAATAAAAATAAAAATAATGAAAACCTTTTGTAGACCATTTAGCTACTGATTGGAACCAGAAGGAAAGTCAATGAGTGACTTTTTGAACTTTGGGAAAAAAATTTATTCAGTAGGTCAAAAATGGATTTCTTTTACAGCCATAATGTGTAAAAAAAAAAACATTTTTTTTTTTAAACCTTTTGTGGGACCTTTAAGCTAAAAATTGGAATCAGAAGGGAAAGTCAATGAGTGACTTTTTGACCTTTGGGACAAAAATTTGTTCAGTAGGTCAAATATGGACTTCTGTACAGGCATAATATGTAAAAATAAAAAATAAAATAAACTTTTTTTTTTAACCTTTTGTAGACCTATTAGCTACTTATTGGAACCAGAAGGAAAGTCAATGAGTGACTTTTTGACCTTTGGGACAAAAATGTATTCAGTAGGTCAAATATGGACGTTGCACAGCCATAATCTGTAAAAAAACAAACAAAATTTAAAATTAAAACCTTTTGTAGACGTTTTAGCTACTAATTGGAACCAGAAGGGAAGTCAATGGGTGACTTTTTGACCTTTGGGAAAAAAAAATTTGTTCGGTAGGTCAAATATGGACTTTGTACAGCCATAATGTGTAAAAAAAAATATATATATTTTTTTTTTTTTCACCTTTTGTAGACCTTTTAGCTACTTATTGGAACCAGACGGAAAGTGAATGGGTGACTTTTTGACCTTTGGGACAAAAATTTGTTCGGTAGGGTCAAATATGGACTTTGTACAGCCATAATGTGTAAAAAAATATATATATATTTATTTTTTTTTTCACCTTTTGTAGACCTTTTAGCTACTTATTGGAACCAGACGGAAGTGAATGAGTGACTTTTTGACCTTTGGGACAAAAATTTGTTCAGTAGGTCAAATATGGACTTTGCACAGCCAAAAAAATAGACCTGTAGGCTACTTATTGGAAACAGAAGGGAAGTCAATGAGTTACTTTTTGACCTTTGGGCCAAAAATATTTTCAATAGGTCAAATATGGGCTTCTTGTACAGCCATAATATGTAAAAAAAAAAAAAAAATGTAAACCTTTTGTGGGACCTTTTAGCTACAAATTGGAATCAGAAGGGAAATCAATGAGTGACTTTTTGACCTTTGGGACAAAAATTTATTCAGTAGGTCAAAAATGGACTTCTTTTACAGCCATAATATGTAAAAATAAAAAATAAAATAAACTTTTTTTTTTAACCTTTTGTAGACCTATTAGCTACTTATTGGAACCAGAAGGAAAGTCAATGAGTGACTTTTTGACCTTTGGGCAAAACATTTGTTCAGTAGGTCAAATATGGACTTCTGTACATCCATAATATGTAAAAAAAAAAAAAAAAAAAAAAAAAATAATGAAAACCTTTTGTAGACCAATTAGCTACTGATTGGAACCAGAAGGAAAGTCAATGAGTGACTTTTTGACCTTTGGGACAAAAATTTGTTCAGTAGGTCAAAAATGGATTTCTTTTACAGCCATAATGTGTAAAAAAAAAAAAAAAAAAAAAAAAAAAAATTTAAACCTTTTTGTGGAACTTTTGGCTAGCATTTGGATTCAGAAAGGAAGTCAACGAGTGTGTATGTATAGTAAGTTAGTGTTCAAGGACTCTTGGGCCAAAAATATGTTCAGTAAGTTAAATATGGACTTCTTGTACAGACAAAACTTGTTAAAAAAAAATAAAAAATTAAAACCTTTTGTAGACGTTTTAGCTACTAATTGGAACCAGAAGGGAAGTCAATGGGTGACTTTTTGACCTTTGGGACAAAAATTTGTTCAGTAGGTCAAATATGGACTTTGTACAGCCATAATATGTAAAATAAAAAATAAATAAAAATAATTTAAACCTTTTGTAGACCTCTTAGCTACTTATTGGAACTAGAAGGAAAGTGAATGAGTGACTTTTTGACCTTTGGGACAAAAATTTGTTCAGTAGGTCAAATATGGACTTCTGTACAGCCATAATATGTTTAAAAAAATAAAAATAAAAATAATGAAAACCTTTTGTAGACCATTTAGCTACTGATTGGAACCAGAAGGAAAGTCAATGAGTGACTTTTTGACCTTTGGGACAAAAATGTATTCAGTAGGTCAAATATGCACTTCTTTTACAGCCATAATGTGTAAAAAAAAAAAAAAAAAATTTTTTTTAACCTTTTGTGGGACCTTTTAGCTACAAATTGGAATCAGAAGGGAAAGTCAATGAGTGACCGTTTGACCTTTGGGTCAAAAATTTATTCAGTAGGTCAAATATGGACTTTGCAAAGCCATAATCTGTAAAAAAACAAACAAAATTTAAAATCAAAACCTTTTGTAGACATTTTAGCTACTACTTGGAACCACAAGGGAAGTGAATGAGTGACTTTTTGACCTTTGGGACAAAAATTTGTTCATTAGGTCAAATATGGACTTTGTACAGTCAAAAAAAAAAAAAAATGTAAACCTTTTATAGACCTGTATGCTACTTATTGGAAACAGAAGGGAAGTCAATGAGTGACTTTTTGACCTTTGGGCCAAAAATTTGTTCAGTAGGTCAAATATGGACTTTGTACAGCCATAATATGTAAAAATAAAAGAAAAATTTCAAACCTTTGGTAGACGTTTTAGCTACTAATTGGAACCACAAGGGAAGTCAATGGGTGACTTTTTGACCTTTGGGACAAACATTTTTTTCAGTAGGTCAAATATGGACTTCTGTACATCCATAATATGTAAAAAAAATAAAAAAATAAAAAAAAATAATGAAAACCTTTTTATGGAACTTTTGGCTAGCATTTGGATTCAGAAGGGAAGTCAACGAGTGTGTATGTATAGTAAGTTAATGTTCAAGGACTCTTGGGCCAAAAATATGTTCAGTAAGTTAAATATGGACTTCTTGTACAGACAAAACTTGTTTAAAAAAAAATTAAAAATTAAAACCTTTTGTAGACATTTTAGCTATTAATTGGAACCAGAAGGGAAGTCAATGGGTGACTTTTGACCTTTGGGACAAAAATTTGTTCAGTAGGTCAAATATGGACTTCTGTACAGCCATAATATGTTTAAAAAAATAAAAATAAAAATAATGAAAACCTTTTGTAGACCATTTAGCTACTGATTGGAACCAGAAGGAAAGTCAATGAGTGACTTTTTGAACTTTGGGAAAAAAATTTATTCAGTAGGTCAAAATGGATTTCTTTTACAGCCATAATGTGTAAAAAAAAAAACATTTTTTTTTTTAAACCTTTTGTGGGACCTTTAAGCTAAAAATTGGAATCAGAAGGGAAAGTCAATGAGTGACTTTTTGACCTTTGGGACAAAAATTTGTTCAGTAGGTCAAATATGGACTTCTGTACAGGCATAATATGTAAAAATAAAAAATAAAATAAACTTTTTTTTTTAACCTTTTGTAGACCTATTAGCTACTTATTGGAACCAGAAGGAAAGTCAATGAGTGACTTTTTGACCTTTGGGACAAAATGTATTCAGTAGGTCAAATATGGACGTTGCACAGCCATAATCTGTAAAAAAACAAACAAAATTTAAAATTAAAACCTTTTGTAGACGTTTTAGCTACTAATTGGAACCAGAAGGGAAGTCAATGGGTGACTTTTTGACCTTTGGGACAAAAATTTGTTCAGTAGGTCAAATATGGACTTTGCACAGCCAAAAAAAAAGAAAAATGTAAACCTTTTATAGACCTGTAGGCTACTTATTGGAAACAGAAGGAAAGTCAATGAGTGACTTTTTGACCTTTGGGCCAAAAATATTTTCAATAGGTCAAATATGGGCTTCTTGTACAGCCATATTATGTAAAAAAACAAAAAAACAAAAAAAAACAAAAATGTAAACCTTTTTTGACCTTTTAGCTACAAATTGGAACTAGAAGGAAAGTGAATGAGTGACTTTTTGACCTTTGGGACAAAAATTTGTTCAGTAGGTCAAATATGGACTTCTGTACAGCCATAATATGTTTAAAAAAATAAAAATAAAAATAATGAAAACCTTTTGTAGACCATTTAGCTACTGATTGGAACCAGAAGGAAAGTCAATGAGTGACTTTTTGACCTTTGGGACAAAAATGTATTCAGTAGGTCAAATATGCACTTCTTTTACAGCCATAATGTGTAAAAAAAAAAAAAAAAAAAAATTTTAAACCTTTTGTGGGACCTTTTAGCTACAAATTGGAATCAGAAGGGAAAGTCAATGAGTGACTGTTTGACCTTTGGGACAAAAATTTATTCAGTAGGTCAAATATGGACTTTGCAAAGCCATAATCTGTAAAAAAACAAACAAAATTTAAAATCAAAACCTTTTGTAGACGTTTTAGCTACTACTTGGAACCACAAGGGAAGTGAATGAGTGACTTTTTGACCTTTGGGACAAAAATTTGTTCATTAGGTCAAATATGGACTTTGTACAGTCAAAAAAAATAAAAAATTTAAACCTTTTATAGACCTGTATGCTACTTATTGGAAACAGAAGGGAAGTCAATGAGTGACTTTTTGACCTTTGGGCCAAAAATTTGTTCAGTAGGTCAAATATGGACTTTGTACAGCCATAATATGTAAAAATAAAAGAAAAATTTAAAACCTTTTGTAGACGTTTTAGCTACTAATTGGAACCACAAGGGAAGTCAATGGGTGACTTTTTGACCTTTGGGACAAAAATTTGTTCAGTAGGTCAAATATGGACTTCTGTACATCCATAATATGTAAAAAAAAAAAAAAATAAAAAAAAAAATAATGAAAACCTTTTGTAGACCATTTAGCTACTGATTGGAACCAGAAGGAAAGTCAATGAGTGACTTTTTGACCTTTGGGACAAAAATTTATTCAGTAGGTCAAAAATGGATTTCTTTTACAGCCATAATGTGTAAAAAAAAAAAAAAAAAAAAAAAAAATGTAAACCTTTTTATGGAACTTTTGGCTAGCATTTGGATTCAGAAGGGAAGTCAACGAGTGTGTATGTATAGTAAGTTAATGTTCAAGGACTCTTGGGCCAAAAATATGTTCAGTAAGTTAAATATGGACTTCTTGTACAGACAAAACTTGTTTAAAAAAAAATTAAAAATTAAAACCTTTTGTAGACATTTTAGCTATTAATTGGAAACAGAAGGGAAGTCAATGGGTGACTTTTTGACCTTTGGGACAAAAATTTGTTCAGTAGGTCAAATATGGACTTCTGTACAGCCATAATATGTTTAAAAAAATAAAAATAAAAATAATGAAAACCTTTTGTAGACCATTTAGCTACTGATTGGAACCAGAAGGAAAGTCAATGAGTGACTTTTTGACCTTTGGGAAAAAAATTTATTCAGTAGGTCAAAAATGGATTTCTTTTACAGCCATAATGTGTAAAAAAAAAACATTTTTTTTTTTTTAAACCTTTTGTGGGACCTTTAAGCTAAAAATTGGAATCAGAAGGGAAATCAATGAGTGACTTTTTGACCTTTGGGACAAAATTTGTTCAGTAGGTCAAATATGGACTTCTGTACAGGCATAATATGTAAAAATAAAAAATAAAATAAACTTTTTTTTTAACCTTTTGTAGACCTATTAGCTACTTATTGGAACCAGAAGGAAAGTCAATGGGTGACTTTTTGACCTTTGGGACAAAAATTTGTTCAGTAGGTCAAATATGGACTTCTGTACAGCCATAATATGTTTAAAAAAATAAAAATAAAAATAATGAAAACCTTTTGTAGACCATTTAGCTACTGATTGGAACCAGAAGGAAAGTCAATGAGTGACTTTTTGACCTTTGGGACAAAAATGTATTCAGTAGGTCAAATATGCACTTCTTTTACAGCCATAATGTGTAAAAAAAAAAAAAAAAAAAATTTTAAACCTTTTGTGGGACCTTTTAGCTACAAATTGGAATCAGAAGGGAAAGTCAATGAGTGACTGTTTGACCTTTGGGACAAAAATTTATTCAGTAGGTCAAATATGGACTTTGCAAAGCCATAATCTGTAAAAAAACAAACAAAATTTAAAATCAAAACCTTTTGTAGACGTTTTAGCTACTACTTGGAACCACAAGGGAAGTGAATGAGTGACTTTTTGACCTTTGGGACAAAAATTTGTTCATTAGGTCAAATATGGACTTTGTACAGTCAAAAAAAATAAAAAATTTAAACCTTTTATAGACCTGTATGCTACTTATTGGAAACAGAAGGGAAGTCAATGAGTGACTTTTTGACCTTTGGGCCAAAAATTTGTTCAGTAGGTCAAATATGGACTTTGTACAGCCATAATATGTAAAAATAAAAGAAAAATTTAAAACCTTTTGTAGACGTTTTAGCTACTAATTGGAACCACAAGGGAAGTCAATGGGTGACTTTTTGACCTTTGGGACAAAAATTTGTTCAGTAGGTCAAATATGGACTTCTGTACATCCATAATATGTAAAAAAAAAATAAATAAAAAAAAAAATAATGAAAACCTTTTGTAGACCATTTAGCTACTGATTGGAACCAGAAGGAAAGTCAATGAGTGACTTTTTGACCTTTGGGACAAAAATTTATTCAGTAGGTCAAAAATGGATTTCTTTTACAGCCATAATGTGTAAAAAAAAAAAAAAAAAAAAAAAAAATGTAAACCTTTTTATGGAACTTTTGGCTAGCATTTGGATTCAGAAGGGAAGTCAACGAGTGTGTATGTATAGTAAGTTAATGTTCAAGGACTCTTGGGCCAAAAATATGTTCAGTAAGTTAAATATGGACTTCTTGTACAGACAAAACTTGTTTAAAAAAAAATTAAAAATTAAAACCTTTTGTAGACATTTTAGCTATTAATTGGAAACAGAAGGGAAGTCAATGGGTGACTTTTTGACCTTTGGGACAAAAATTTGTTCAGTAGGTCAAATATGGACTTCTGTACAGCCATAATATGTTTAAAAAAATAAAAATAAAAATAATGAAAACCTTTTGTAGACCATTTAGCTACTGATTGGAACCAGAAGGAAAGTCAATGAGTGACTTTTTGACCTTTGGGAAAAAAATTTATTCAGTAGGTCAAAAATGGATTTCTTTTACAGCCATAATGTGTAAAAAAAAACATTTTTTTTTTTTAAACCTTTTGTGGGACCTTTAAGCTAAAAATTGGAATCAGAAGGGAAATCAATGAGTGACTTTTTGACCTTTGGGACAAAAATTTGTTCAGTAGGTCAAATATGGACTTCTGTACAGGCATAATATGTAAAAATAAAAAATAAAATAAACTTTTTTTTTAACCTTTTGTAGACCTATTAGCTACTTATTGGAACCAGAAGGAAAGTCAATGGGTGACTTTTTGACCTTTGGGACAAAAATTTGTTCAGTAGGTCAAATATGGACTTCTGTACAGCCATAATATGTTTAAAAAAATAAAAATAAAAATAATGAAAACCTTTTGTAGACCATTTAGCTACTGATTGGAACCAGAAGGAAAGTCAATGAGTGACTTTTTGACCTTTGGGAAAAAAATTTATTCAGTAGGTCAAAAATGGATTTCTTTTACAGCCATAATGTGTAAAAAAAAAACATTTTTTTTTTTTAAACCTTTTGTGGGACCTTTAAGCTAAATATTGGAATCAGAAGGGAAATCAATGAGTGACTTTTTGACCTTTGGGACAAAAATTTGTTCAGTAGGTCAAATATGGACTTCTGTACAGGCATAATATGTAAAAATAAAAAATAAAATAAACTTTTTTTTTTAACCTTTTGTAGACCTATTAGCTACTTATTGGAACCAGAAGGAAAGTCAATGAGTGACTTTTTGACCTTTGGGACAAAAATGTATTCAGTAGGTCAAATATGGACGTTGCACAGCCATAATCTGTAAAAAAACAAACAAAATTTAAAATTAAAACCTTTTGTAGACGTTTTAGCTACTAATTGGAACCAGAAGGGAAGTCAATGGGTGACTTTTTGACCTTTGGGACAAAAATTTGTTCAGTAGGTCAAAAATGGATTTCTTTTACAGCCATATTATGTAAAAAAAAAAAAAAAAAAAAAAAAAAAAATGTAAACCTTTTTTTGGAACTTTTGGCTAGCATTTGGATTCAGAAGGGAAGTCAACGAATGTGTATGTATAGTAAGTTAGTGTTCAAGGACTCTTGGGCCAAAAATATGTTCAGTAGGTCAAATATGGACTTCTTGTACAGCCATAATATGTAAAAAAAAAAAAAAAAAAACCTTTTATAGATGTTTTAGCTACTAATTGAAACCAGAAGGGAAGTCAATGAGTGACTTTTTGACCTTTGGGACAAAAATTTGTTCAGTAGGTCAAATATGGACTTCTGTACAGCCATAACATGTCAAACATTTTTGTGGAAATTTTGGCTAGTAAAGGGAATAAGAAAGGAAGTCAATGAGTATGTATAGTAAATTAGTGTTTAAGGACTCTTAGGCCTAAAACATGTTCTTTAGGTCAAATATGGACTTCTATACAGCCAAAACATGTATAAAAAAGGGGACCTTTCAAATTCTTATTGGAATCAGAATGGAAGTTCATTGAGTATTTATAGTGAATTAGTGTGTATGGAATCTTAGTCCAAAAACATGTTCAGTAGGTCAAATATGGATTTCTTGTACAGCCATAATACGTAAAAAAATAAATGAAAAAAATAAAACCTTTTGTAGACGTTTTAGCTACTAATTGGAACCAGAAGGGAAGTCAATGGGTGACTTTTTGACCTTTGGGACAAATTTTTTTTCAGTAGGTCATATCTGGACTTTGTACAGCCATAATATGTAAAATAAAAAATAAAATAAAAAATTTAAACCTTTTGTGGGACCTTTTAGCTACAAATTGGAATCAGAAGGGAAGTCAATGAGTGACTTTTTGACCTTTGGGACAAAAATTTGTTCAGTAGGTCAAATATGGACTTCTTGTACAGCCATAATATGTAAAATAAAAAAATAAATAAAAAATTTAAACCTTTTGTAGACGTTTTAGCTACTAATTGGAACCAGAAGGGAAGTCAATGAGTGACTTTTTGACCTTTGGGACAAAAATTTGTTCATTAGGTCAAATATGGACTTTGTACAGCCAAAAAAAAAAATGTAAACCTTTTTTAGACCTGTAAGCTACTTATTGGAAACAGAAGGGAAGTCAATGAGTGACTTTTTGACCTTTGGGACAAAAATATGTTCAGTAGGTCAAATATGGACTTCTGTACAGCCATAACATGTAAAAAAGATAAAATAATTTAAAACCTTTTGTAGACGTTTTAGCAACTAATTGGAACCAGAAGGGAGGTCAATGAGTATTTATAGTGAATTAGTGCGTATGGACTCTTAGTCCAAAAACATGTTCAGTAGGTCAAATATGGACTTCTGTACAGCCATAATATGTAAAAAAAATAAAATAATTTAAAACCTTTTGTAGACGTTTTAGCTACTAATTGGAACCAGAAGGGAGGTCAATGAGTATTTATAGTGAATTAGTGCGTATGGACTCTTAGTCCAAAAACATGTTCAGTAGGTCAAATATGGACTTTGTACAGCCATAATATGTAAAATAAAAAAAAATAAAAAAATGTAAACCTTTTGTGGGGCCTTTTAGCTACAAATTGGAATCAGAAGGGAAGTAAATGAGTGACTTTTTTGACCTTTGGGCCAAAAATATTTTCAGTAGGTCAAATATGGACTTCTTGTATAGCCATAATATGTAACAAAAAAAAAAAAAATATTAAAACCTTTTTGTGGAACTTTTGGCTAGCATTTGGATTCAGAAGGGAAGTCAACGAGTGTGTATGTATAGTAAATTAGTGATCAAGGGCTCTTGGGCCAAAAATATGTTCAGTAAGTTAAATATGGACTTCTTGTACAGACAAAACTTGTTTAAAAAAAAAAAAAACTTTAAAAAACCTTTTGTGGGACTTTTGGCTGGTGAATGGAATCAAAAGGGAAGTCTATAAGTATGTATAGTGAATTAGTGTGTATGGACTCTTAGTCCAAAAACATGTTCAGTCGGTCAAATATGGACTTCTTGTACAGCATATGTGAAAATTTTTTTTTTTTTAAACCTTTTGTAGACGTTTTAGCTACTAATTGGAACCAGAAGGGAAGTCAATGGGTGACTTTTTGACCTTTGGGAAAAAATTTGTTCAGTAGGTCAAATATGGACTTTGTACAGCCATAATATGTAAAAAAAAAAAAAAGTAAAACCTTTTGTAGACGTTTTAGCTACTAATTGGAGCCACAAGGGAAGTCAATGGGTGACTTTTTGACCTTTGGGAAAAAAAAATTTGTTCAGTAGGTCAAATATGGACTTCTGTACAGCCATAACATGTCAAACATTTTTGTGGAAATTTTGGCTAGTAAAGGGAATAAGAAAGGAAGTCAATGAGTATGTATAGTAAATTAGTGTTTAAGGACTCTTAGGCCTAAAACATGTTCTTTAGGTCAAATATGGACTTCTATACAGCCAAAACATGTATAAAAAAGGGACCTTTTAACTACTAATTGGAATCAGAATGGAAGTCAATGAGTATGTATAGTGAATTAGTGTGTATGGAATCTTAGTCCAAAAACATGTTCAGTAGGTCAAATATGGACTTCTTGTACAGCCATAATACGTAAAAAAATAAATGAAAAAAATTAAACCTTTTGTAGACGTTTTAGCTACTAATTGGAACCAGAAGGGAAGTCAATGGGTGACTTTTTGACCTTTGGGACAAATTTTTTTTCAGTAGGTCAAATCTGGACTGTAAACCCAAATCTGGACTGTAAAAATGTAAACCTTTTTTAGACCTGTAAGCTACTTATTGGAAACAGAAGGGAAGTCAATGAGTGACTTTTTGACCTTTGGGACAAAAATTTGTTCAGTAGGTCAAATATGGAATTCTTGTACAGCCATAATATGTAAAAAAAAAAAAAACTTTTGTAGACGTTTTAGCTACTAATTGGAACCAGAAGGGAAGTCAATGAGTTACTTTTTGACTTTTGGGACAAAAATTTGTTCAGTAGGTCAAATATGGACTTTGTACAGCCAAAAAAAAAAAAGTAAACCTTTTTTAGACCTGTAAGCTACTTATTGGAAACAGAAGGGAAGTCAATGAGTGACTTTTTGACCTTTGGGACAAAAATATGTTCAGTAGGTCAAATATGGACTTCTGTACAGCCATAACATGTAAAAAAGATAAAATAATTTAAAACCTTTTGTAGACGTTTTAGCTACTAATTGGAACCAGAAGGGAAGTCAATGAGTGACTTTTTGACCTTTGGGACAAAAATTTGTTCATTAGGTCAAATATGGACTTTGTACAGCCAAAAAAAAAAAATGTAAACCTTTTTTAGACCTGTAAGCTACTTATTGGAAACAGAAGGGAAGTCAATGAGTGACTTTTTGACCTTTGGGACAAAAATATGTTCAGTAGGTCAAATATGGACTTCTGTACAGCCATAACATGTAAAAAAGATAAAATAATTTAAAACCTTTTGTAGACGTTTTAGCAACTAATTGGAACCAGAAGGGAGGTCAATGAGTATTTATAGTGAATTAGTGCGTATGGACTCTTAGTCCAAAAACATGTTCAGTAGGTCAAATATGGACTTCTGTACAGCCATAATATGTAAAAAAAATAAAATAATTTAAAACCTTTTGTAGACGTTTTAGCTACTAATTGGAACCAGAAGGGAGGTCAATGAGTATTTATAGTGAATTAGTGCGTATGGACTCTTAGTCCAAAAACATGTTCAGTAGGTCAAATATGGACTTTGTACAGCCATAATATGTAAAATAAAAAAAAATAAAAAAATGTAAACCTTTTGTGGGGCCTTTTAGCTACAAATTGGAATCAGAAGGGAAGTAAATGAGTGACTTTTTTGACCTTTGGGCCAAAAATATTTTCAGTAGGTCAAATATGGACTTCTTGTATAGCCATAATATGTAACAAAAAAAAAAAAAAATATTAAAACCTTTTTGTGGAACTTTTGGCTAGCATTTGGATTCAGAAGGGAAGTCAACGAGTGTGTATGTATAGTAAATTAGTGATCAAGGGCTCTTGGGCCAAAAATATGTTCAGTAAGTTAAATATGGACTTCTTGTACAGACAAAACTTGTTTAAAAAAAAAAAAAACTTTAAAAAACCTTTTGTGGGACTTTTGGCTGGTGAATGGAATCAAAAGGGAAGTCTATAAGTATGTATAGTGAATTAGTGTGTATGGACTCTTAGTCCAAAAACATGTTCAGTCGGTCAAATATGGACTTCTTGTACAGCATATGTGAAAAATTTTTTTTTTTTAAACCTTTTGTAGACGTTTTAGCTACTAATTGGAACCAGAAGGGAAGTCAATGGGTGACTTTTTGACCTTTGGGAAAAAATTTGTTCAGTAGGTCAAATATGGACTTTGTACAGCCATAATATGTAAAAAAAAAAAAAAGTAAAACCTTTTGTAGACGTTTTAGCTACTAATTGGAGCCACAAGGGAAGTCAATGGGTGACTTTTTGACCTTTGGGAAAAAAAAATTTGTTCAGTAGGTCAAATATGGACTTCTGTACAGCCATAACATGTCAAACATTTTTGTGGAAATTTTGGCTAGTAAAGGGAATAAGAAAGGAAGTCAATGAGTATGTATAGTAAATTAGTGTTTAAGGACTCTTAGGCCTAAAACATGTTCTTTAGGTCAAATATGGACTTCTATACAGCCAAAACATGTATAAAAAAGGGACCTTTTAACTACTAATTGGAATCAGAATGGAAGTCAATGAGTATGTATAGTGAATTAGTGTGTATGGAATCTTAGTCCAAAAACATGTTCAGTAGGTCAAATATGGACTTCTTGTACAGCCATAATACGTAAAAAAATAAATGAAAAAAATTAAACCTTTTGTAGACGTTTTAGCTACTAATTGGAACCAGAAGGGAAGTCAATGGGTGACTTTTTGACCTTTGGGACAAATTTTTTTTCAGTAGGTCAAATCTGGACTGTAAACCCAAATCTGGACTGTAAAAATGTAAACCTTTTTTAGACCTGTAAGCTACTTATTGGAAACAGAAGGGAAGTCAATGAGTGACTTTTTGACCTTTGGGACAAAAATTTGTTCAGTAGGTCAAATATGGAATTCTTGTACAGCCATAATATGTAAAAAAAAAAAAAACTTTTGTAGACGTTTTAGCTACTAATTGGAACCAGAAGGGAAGTCAATGAGTTACTTTTTGACTTTTGGGACAAAAATTTGTTCAGTAGGTCAAATATGGACTTTGTACAGCCAAAAAAAAAAAAGTAAACCTTTTTTAGACCTGTAAGCTACTTATTGGAAACAGAAGGGAAGTCAATGAGTGACTTTTTGACCTTTGGGACAAAAATATGTTCAGTAGGTCAAATATGGACTTCTGTACAGCCATAACATGTAAAAAAGATAAAATAATTTAAAACCTTTTGTAGACGTTTTAGCTACTAATTGGAACCAGAAGGGAAGTCAATGGGTGACTTTTTGACCTTTGGGACAAAAATATGTTCAGTAGGTCACATATGGACTTTGTACAGCCATAATATGTAAAATAAAAAAAAAAATAAAAATGAAAACCTTTGTGGGGCCTTTTAGCTACAAATTGGAATCAGAAGGGAAGTCAATGAGTGACTTTTTTGACCTTTGGGCCAAAAATATTTTCAGTAGGTCAAATATGGACTTCTTGTACAGCCATAATATGTAAAAAAAAAATTAAAAAAAAAAAAAATTAAAACCTTTTTGTGGAACTTTTGGCTAGCATTTGGATTCAGAAGGGAAGTCAACGAGTGTGTATGTATAGTAAATTAGTGTTCAAGGGCTCTTGGGCCAAAAATATGTTCATTAAGTTAAATATGGACTTCTTCTACAGACAAAACTTGTTTAAAAAAAAAAAACTTTAAAAAACCTTTTGTGGGACTTTTGGCTGGTAAATGGAATCAGAAGGGAAGTCTATAAGTATGTACAGTGAATTAGTGTGTATGGACTCTTAGAACAAAAACATGTTCAGTAGGTCAAATATGGACTTCTTGTACAGCATAATATGTAAAAAAAATTTTTTTTTAAAAACCTTTTGTAGACGTTTTAGCTACTAATTGGAAACAGAAGGGAAGTCAATGGGTGACTTTTTGACCTTAGGGACAAAAATTTATTCAGTAGGTCAAATATGGACTTTGCACAGCCATAATCTGTAAAAAAACAAACAAAATTTAAAATCAAACCTTTTGTAGACGTTTTAGCTACTAATTGGAACCACAAGGGAAGTGAATGAGTGACTTTTTGACCTTTGGGACAAAAATGTGTTCAGTAGGTCAAATATGGACTTTGTACAGCAAAAAAAAAAAAAAAAAAAAAAAAAAATGTAAACCTTTTATAGACCTGTAAGCTACTTATTGGAAACAGAAGGGAAGTCAATGAGTGACTTTTTGACCTTTGGGCCAAACATTTGTTCAGTAGGTCAAATATGGACTTCTGTACATCCATAATATGTAAAAAAAAAAAAAAAAATAAAAAAAAATAATGAAAACCTTTTGTAGACCAATTAGCTACTGATTGGAACCAGAAGGAAAGTCAATGAGTGACTTTTTGACCTTTGGGACAAAAATTTGTTCAGTAGGTCAAAAATGGATTTCTTTTACAGCCATAATGTGTAAAAAAAAAAAAAAAAAAAAAAAAAAAAAAAATGTAAACCTTTTTGTGGAACTTTTGGCTAGCATTTGGATTCAGAAAGGAAGTCAACGAGTGTGTATGTATAGTAAGTTAGTGTTCAAGGACTCTTGGGCCAAAAATATGTTCAGTAAGTTAAATATGGACTTCTTGTACAGACAAAACTTGTTTAAAAAAAAATAAAAAATTAAAACCTTTTGTAGACGTTTTAGCTACTAATTGGAACCAGAAGGGAAGTCAATGGGTGACTTTTTGACCTTTGGGACAAAAATTTGTTCAGTAGGTCAAATATGGACTTTGTACATCCATAATATGTAAAATAAAAAATAAATAAAAATAATTTAAACCTTTTGTAGACCTCTTAGCTACTTATTGGAACTAGAAGGAAAGTGAATGAGTGACTTTTTGACCTTTGGGACAAAAATTTGTTCAGTAGGTCAAATATGGACTTCTGTACAGCCATAATATGTTTAAAAAAATAAAAATAAAAATAATGAAAACCTTTTGTAGACCATTCAGCTACTGATTGGAACCAGAAGGAAAGTCAATGAGTGACTTTTTGACCTTTGGGACAAAAATGTATTCAGTAGGTCAAATATGCACTTCTTTTACAGCCATAATGTGTAAAAAAAAAAAAAAAAATTTTTTTTAACCTTTTGTGGGACCTTTTAGCTACAAATTGGAATCAGAAGGGAAAGTCAATGAGTGACCGTTTGACCTTTGGGACAAAAATTTATTCAGTAGGTCAAATATGGACTTTGCAAAGCCATAATCTGTAAAAAAACAAACAAAATTTAAAATCAAAACCTTTTGTAGACATTTTAGCTACTACTTGGAACCACAAGGGAAGTGAATGAGTGACTTTTTGACCTTTGGGACAAAAATTTGTTCAGTAGGTCAAATATGGACTTCTGTACATCCATAATATGTAAAAAAAAAAAAATAAATAAAAATAAAATAATGAAAACCTTTTTATGGAACTTTTGGCTAGCATTTGGATTCAGAAGGGAAGTCAACGAGTGTGTATGTATAGTAAGTTAATGTTCAAGGACTCTTGGGCCAAAAATATGTTCAGTAAGTTAAATATGGACTTCTTGTACAGACAAAACTTGTTTAAAAAAAAATTAATAATTAAAACCTTTTGTAGACATTTTAGCTATTAATTGGAACCAGAAGGGAAGTCAATGGGTGACTTTTTGACCTTTGGGACAAAAATTTGTTCAGTAGGTCAAATATGGACTTCTGTACAGCCATAATATGTTTAAAAAAATAAAAATAAAAATAATGAAAACCTTTTGTAGACCATTTAGCTACTGATTGGAACCAGAAGGAAAGTCAATGAGTGACTTTTTGAACTTTGGGAAAAAAAATTATTCAGTAGGTCAAAAATGGATTTCTTTTACAGCCATAATGTGTAAAAAAAAAACATTTTTTTTTTAAACCTTTTGTGGGACCTTTAAGCTAAAAATTGGAATCAGAAGGGAAATCAATGAGTGACTTTTTGACCTTTGGGACAAAAATTTGTTCAGTAGGTCAAATATGGACTTCTGTACAGGCATAATATGTAAAAATAAAAAATAAAATAAACTTTTTTTTTTAAACCTTTTGTAGACCTATTAGCTACTTATTGGAACCAGAAGGAAAGTCAATGAGTGACTTTTTGACCTTTGGGACAAAAATGTATTCAGTAGGTCAAATATGGACGTTGCACAGCCATAATCTGTAAAAAAAACAAACAAAATTTAAAATTAAAACCTTTTGTAGACGTTTTAGCTACTAATTGGAACCAGAAGGGAAGTCAATGGGTGACTTTTTGACCTTTGGGACAAAAATTTGTTCAGTAGGTCAAATATGGACTTTGCACAGCCAAAAAAAAATAAAAATGTAAACCTTTTATAGACCTGTAGGCTACTTATTGGAAACAGAAGGAAAGTCAATGAGTGACTTTTTGACCTTTGGGCCAAAAATATTTTCAATAGGTCAAATATGTGCTTCTTGTACAGCCATATTATGTAAAAAAAAAAAAAAAAAAAAAAATTGTAAACCTTTTTTGACCTTTTAGCTACAAATTGGAACTAGAAGGAAAGTGAATGAGTGACTTTTTGACCTTTGGGACAAAAATTTGTTCAGTAGGTCAAATATGGACTTCTGTACAGCCATAATATGTTTAAAAAAATAAAAATAAAAATAATGAAAACCTTTTGTAGACCATTTAGCTACTGATTGGAACCAGAAGGAAAGTCAATGAGTGACTTTTTGACCTTTGGGACAAAAATGTATTCAGTAGGTCAAATATGCACTTCTTTTACAGCCATAATGTGTAAAAAAAAAAAAAAAAAAATTTTTAAACCTTTTGTGGGACCTTTTAGCTACAAATTGGAATCAGAAGGGAAAGTCAATGAGTGACTGTTTGACCTTTGGGACAAAAATTTATTCAGTAGGTCAAATTTGGACTTTGCAAAGCCATAATCTGTAAAAAAACAAACAAAATTTAAAATCAAAACCTTTTGTAGACGTTTTAGCTACTACTTGGAACCACAAGGGAAGTGAATGAGTGACTTTTTGACCTTTGGGACAAAAATTTGTTCATTAGGTCAAATATGGACTTTGTACAGTCAAAAAAAAAAAAAAAATGTAAACCTTTTATAGACCTGTATGCTACTTATTGGAAACAGAAGGAAAGTCAATGAGTGACTTTTTGACCTTTGGGCCAAAAATTTGTTCAGTAGGTCAAATATGGACTTTGTACAGCCATAATATGTAAAAATAAAAGAAAAATTTAAAACCTTTTGTAGACGTTTTAGCTACTAATTGGAACCACAAGGAAAGTCAATGGGTGACTTTTTGACCTTTGGGACAAAAATTTGTTCAGTAGGTCAAATATGGACTTCTGTACATCCATAATATGTAAAAAAAAAAAAAAAAAAAATAAATAAATAATGAAAACCTTTTGTAGACCATTTAGCTACTGATTGGAACCAGAAGGAAAGTCAATGAGTGACTTTTTGACCTTTGGGACAAAAATTTATTCAGTAGGTCAAAAATGGATTTCT
Organism: Gobio occitaniae; assembly: GCA_033150135.1. Lineage (NCBI taxonomy): Eukaryota > Metazoa > Chordata > Actinopteri > Cypriniformes > Gobionidae > Gobio > Gobio occitaniae. The sequence goes on along the minus strand of JARQWZ010005992.1, from coordinate 40,628 downwards.
TTTACAGCCATAATGTGTAAAAAAAAAAAAAAAAAAAAAAAATTTAAACCTTTTTATGGAACTTTTGGCTAGCATTTGGATTCAGAAGGGAAGTCAACGAGTGTGTATGTATAGTAAGTTAATGTTCAAGGACTCTTGGGCCAAAAATATGTTCAGTAAGTTAAATATGGACTTCTTGTACAGACAAAACTTGTTTAAAAATAAAATAAAAATTAAAACCTTTTGTAGACATTTTAGCTATTAATTGGAACCAGAAGGGAAGTCAATGGGTGACTTTTTGACCTTTGGGACAAAAATTTGTTCAGTAGGTCAAATATGGACTTCTGTACAGCCATAATATGTTTAAAAAAATAAAAATAAAAATAATGAAAACCTTTTGTAGACCATTTAGCTACTGATTGGAACCAGAAGGAAAGTCAATGATTGACTTTTTGACCTTTTGGAAAAAAATTTATTCAGTAGGTCAAAAATGGATTTCTTTTACAGCCATAATGTGTAAAAAAAAAACTTTTTTTTTTTTTTAAACCTTTTGTGGGACCTTTAAGCTAAAAATTGGAATCAGAAGGGAAATCAATGAGTGACTTTTTGACCTTTGGGACAAAAATTTGTTCAGTAGGTCAAATATGGACTTCTGTACAGGCATAATATGTAAAAATAAAAAATAAAATAAACTTTTTTTTTTAACCTTTTGTAGACCTATTAGCTACTTATTGGAACCAGAAGGAAAGTCAATGAGTGACTTTTTGACCTTTGGGACAAAAATGTATTCAGTAGGTCAAATATGGACGTTGCACAGCCATAATCTGTAAAAAAACAAACAAAATTTAAAATTAAAACCTTTTGTAGACGTTTTAGCTACTAATTGGAACCAGAAGGGAAGTCAATGGGTGACTTTTTGACCTTTGGGACAAAAATTTGTTCAGTAGGTCAAAAATTGATTTCTTTTACAGCCATATTATGTAAAAAAAAAAAAAAAAAAAAAAAAAAAAAAAATGTAAACCTTTTTTTGGAACTTTTGGCTAGCATTTGGATTCAGAAGGGAAGTCAACGAATGTGTATGTATAGTAAGTTAGTGTTCAAGGACTCTTGGGCCAAAAATATGTTCAGTAGGTCAAATATGGACTTCTTGTACAGCCATAATATGTAAAAAAAAAAAAAAAAAAACCTTTTATAGATGTTTTAGCTACTAATTGAAACCAGAAGGGAAGTCAATGAGTGACTTTTTGACCTTTGGGACAAAAATTTGTTCAGTAGGTCAAATATGGACTTCTGTACAGCCATAACATGTCAAACATTTTTGTGGAAATTTTGGCTAGTAAAGGGAATAAGAAAGGAAGTCAATGAGTATGTATAGTAAATTAGTGTTTAAGGACTCTTAGGCCTAAAACATGTTCTTTAGGTCAAATATGGACTTCTATACAGCCAAAACATGTATAAAAAAGGGGACCTTTCAAATTCTAATTGGAATCAGAATGGAAGTTCATTGAGTATTTATAGTGAATTAGTGTGTATGGAATCTTAGTCCAAAAACATGTTCAGTAGGTCAAATATGGATTTCTTGTACAGCCATAATACGTAAAAAAATAAATGAAAAAAATAAAACCTTTTGTAGACGTTTTAGCTACTAATTGGAACCAGAAGGGAAGTCAATGGGTGACTTTTTGACCTTTGGGACAAATTTTTTTTCAGTAGGTCATATCTGGACTTTGTACAGCCATAATATGTAAAATAAAAAATAAAATAAAAAATTTAAACCTTTTGTGGGACCTTTTAGCTACAAATTGGAATCAGAAGGGAAGTCAATGAGTGACTTTTTGACCTTTGGGACAAAAATTTGTTCAGTAGGTCAAATATGGACTTCTTGTACAGCCATAATATGTAAAATAAAAAAATAAATAAAAAATTTAAACCTTTTGTAGACGTTTTAGCTACTAATTGGAACCAGAAGGGAAGTCAATGAGTGACTTTTTGACCTTTGGGACAAAAATTTGTTCATTAGGTCAAATATGGACTTTGTACAGCCAAAAAAAAAAATGTAAACCTTTTTTAGACCTGTAAGCTACTTATTGGAAACAGAAGGGAAGTCAATGAGTGACTTTTTGACCTTTGGGACAAAAATATGTTCAGTAGGTCAAATATGGACTTCTGTACAGCCATAACATGTAAAAAAGATAAAATAATTTAAAACCTTTTGTAGACGTTTTAGCTACTAATTGGAACCAGAAGGGAGGTCAATGAGTATTTATAGTGAATTAGTGCGTATGGACTCTTAGTCCAAAAACATGTTCAGTAGGTCAAATATGGACTTCTGTACAGCCATAATATGTAAAAAAAATAAAATAATTTAAAACCTTTTGTAGACGTTTTAGCTACTAATTGGAACCAGAAGGGAGGTCAATGAGTATTTATAGTGAATTAGTGCGTATGGACTCTTAGTCCAAAAACATGTTCAGTAGGTCAAATATGGACTTTGTACAGCCATAATATGTAAAATAAAAAAAAATAAAAAAATGTAAACCTTTTGTGGGGCCTTTTAGCTACAAATTGGAATCAGAAGGGAAGTCAATGAGTGTGTATGTATAGTAAGTTAGTGTTCAAGGACTCTTGGGCCAAAAATATGTTCAGTAAGTTAAATATGGACTTCTTGTACAGACAAAACTTGTTTAAAAAAAAATAAAAATTAAAACCTTTTGTAGACGTTTTAGCTACTAATTGGAACCAGAAGGGAAGTCAATGGGTGACTTTTTGACCTTTGGGACAAAAATTTGTTCAGTAGGTCAAATATGGACTTTGTACAGCCATAATATGTAAAATAAAAAATAAATAAAAATAATTTAAACCTTTTGTAGACCTCTTAGCTACTTATTGGAACTAGAAGGAAAGTGAATGAGTGACTTTTTGACCTTTGGGACAAAAATTTGTTCAGTAGGTCAAATATGGACTTCTGTACAGCCATAATATGTTTAAAAAAATAAAAATAAAAATAATGAAAACCTTTTGTAGACCATTCAGCTACTGATTGGAACCAGAAGGAAAGTCAATGAGTGACTTTTTGACCTTTGGGACAAAAATGTATTCAGTAGGTCAAATATGCACTTCTTTTACAGCCATAATGTGTAAAAAAAAAAAAAAAAAATTTTTTTAACCTTTTGTGGGACCTTTTAGCTACAAATTGGAATCAGAAGGGAAAGTCAATGAGTGACCGTTTGACCTTTGGGACAAAAATTTATTCAGTAGGTCAAATATGGACTTTGCAAAGCCATAATCTGTAAAAAAACAAACAAAATTTAAAATCAAAACCTTTTGTAGACATTTTGGCTACTACTTGGAACCACAAGGGAAGTGAATGAGTGACTTTTTGACCTTTGGGACAAAAATTTGTTCAGTAGGTCAAATATGGACTTCTGTACATCCATAATATGTAAAAAAAATAAAAAAAATAAAAAAAAAATAATGAAAACCTTTTTATGGAACTTTTGGCTAGCATTTGGATTCAGAAGGGAAGTCAACGAGTGTGTATGTATAGTAAGTTAATGTTCAAGGACTCTTGGGCCAAAAATATGTTCAGTAAGTTAAATATGGACTTCTTGTACAGACAAAACTTGTTTAAAAAAAAATTAATAATTAAAACCTTTTGTAGACATTTTAGCTATTAATTGGAACCAGAAGGGAAGTCAATGGGTGACTTTTTGACCTTTGGGACAAAAATTTGTTCAGTAGGTCAAATATGGACTTCTGTACAGCCATAATATGTTTAAAAAAATAAAAATAAAAATAATGAAAACCTTTTGTAGACCATTTAGCTACTGATTGGAACCAGAAGGAAAGTCAATGAGTGACTTTTTGAACTTTGGGAAAAAAAATTATTCAGTAGGTCAAAAATGGATTTCTTTTACAGCCATAATGTGTAAAAAAAAAACATTTTTTTTTTTAAACCTTTTGTGGGACCTTTAAGCTAAAAATTGGAATCAGAAGGGAAATCAATGAGTGACTTTTTGACCTTTGGGACAAAAATTTGTTCAGTAGGTCAAATATGGACTTCTGTACAGGCATAATATGTAAAAATAAAAAATAAAATAAACTTTTTTTTTTAACCTTTTGTAGACCTATTAGCTACTTATTGGAACCAGAAGGAAAGTCAATGAGTGACTTTTTGACCTTTGGGACAAAAATGTATTCAGTAGGTCAAATATGGACGTTGCACAGCCATAATCTGTAAAAAAACAAACAAAATTTAAAATTAAAACCTTTTGTAGACGTTTTAGCTACTAATTGGAACCAGAAGGGAAGTCAATGGGTGACTTTTTGACCTTTGGGACAAAAATTTGTTCAGTAGGTCAAATATGGACTTTGCACAGCCAAAAAAAAATAAAAATGTAAACCTTTTATAGACCTGTAGGCTACTTATTGGAAACAGAAGGAAAGTCAATGAGTGACTTTTTGACCTTTGGGCCAAAAATATTTTCAATAGGTCAAATATGTGCTTCTTGTACAGCCATATTATGTAAAAAAAAAAAAAAAAAAAAAAAAAATTGTAAACCTTTTTTGACCTTTTAGCTACAAATTGGAACTAGAAGGAAAGTGAATGAGTGACTTTTTGACCTTTGGGACAAAAATTTGTTCAGTAGGTCAAATATGGACTTCTGTACAGCCATAATATGTTTAAAAAATAAAAATAAAAATAATGAAAACCTTTTGTAGACCATTTAGCTACTGATTGGAACCAGAAGGAAAGTCAATGAGTGACTTTTTGACCTTTGGGACAAAAATGTATTCAGTAGGTCAAATATGCACTTCTTTTACAGCCATAATGTGTAAAAAAAAAAAAAAAAAAATTTTTTAAACCTTTTGTGGGACCTTTTAGCTACAAATTGGAATCAGAAGGGAAAGTCAATGAGTGACTGTTTGACCTTTGGGACAAAAATTTATTCAGTAGGTCAAATATGGACTTTGCAAAGCCATAATCTGTAAAAAAAACAAACAAAATTTAAAATCAAAACCTTTTGTAGACGTTTTAGCTACTACTTGGAACCACAAGGGAAGTGAATGAGTGACTTTTTGACCTTTGGGACAAAAATTTGTTCATTAGGTCAAATATGGACTTTGTACAGTCAAAAAAAAAAAAAAAATGTAAACCTTTTATAGACCTGTATGCTACTTATTGGAAACAGAAGGGAAGTCAATGAGTGACTTTTTGACCTTTGTGCCAAAAATTTGTTCAGTAGGTCAAATATGGACTTTGTACAGCCATAATATGTAAAAATAAAAGAAAAATGAAAACCTTTTGTAGACCATTTAGCTACTGATTGGAACCAGAAGGAAAGTCAATGAGTGACTTTTTGACCTTTGGGACAAAAATTTATTCAGTAGGTCAAAAATGGATTTCTTTTACAGCCATAATGTGTAAAAAAAAAAAAAAAAAAAAAAAATTTAAACCTTTTTATGGAACTTTTGGCTAGCATTTGGATTCAGAAGGGAAGTCAACGAGTGTGTATGTATAGTAAGTTAATGTTCAAGGACTCTTGGGCCAAAAATATGTTCAGTAAGTTAAATATGGACTTCTTGTACAGACAAAACTTGTTTAAAAAAAAATAAAAATTAAAACCTTTTGTAGACATTTTAGCTATTAATTGGAACCAGAAGGGAAGTCAATGGGTGACTTTTTGACCTTTGGGACAAAAATTTGTTCAGTAGGTCAAATATGGACTTCTGTACAGCCATAATATGTTTAAAAAAATAAAAATAAAAATAATGAAAACCTTTTGTAGACCATTTAGCTACTGATTGGAACCAGAAGGAAAGTCAATGAGTGACTTTTTGACCTTTGGGAAAAAAATTTATTCAGTAGGTCAAAAATGGATTTCTTTTACAGCCATAATGTGTAAAAAAAAAACTTTTTTTTTTTTTTAAACCTTTTGTGGGACCTTTAAGCTAAAAATTGGAATCAGAAGGGAAATCAATGAGTGACTTTTTGACCTTTGGGACAAAAATTTGTTCAGTAGGTCAAATATGGACTTCTGTACAGGCATAATATGTAAAAATAAAAAATAAAATAAACTTTTTTTTTTAACCTTTTGTAGACCTATTAGCTACTTATTGGAACCAGAAGGAAAGTCAATGAGTGACTTTTTGACCTTTGGGACAAAAATGTATTCAGTAGGTCAAATATGGACGTTGCACAGCCATAATCTGTAAAAAAACAAACAAAATTTAAAATTAAAACCTTTTGTAGACGTTTTAGCTACTAATTGGAACCAGAAGGGAAGTCAATGGGTGACTTTTTGACCTTTGGGACAAAAATTTGTTCAGTAGGTCAAAAATTGATTTCTTTTACAGCCATATTATGTAAAAAAAAAAAAAAAAAAAAAAAAAAAAAATGTAAACCTTTTTTTGGAACTTTTGGCTAGCATTTGGATTCAGAAGGGAAGTCAACGAATGTGTATGTATAGTAAGTTAGTGTTCAAGGACTCTTGGGCCAAAAATATGTTCAGTAGGTCAAATATGGACTTCTTGTACAGCCATAATATGTAAAAAAAAAAAAAAAAAAACCTTTTATAGATGTTTTAGCTACTAATTGAAACCAGAAGGGAAGTCAATGAGTGACTTTTTGACCTTTGGGACAAAAATTTGTTCAGTAGGTCAAATATGGACTTCTGTACAGCCATAACATGTCAAACATTTTTGTGGAAATTTTGGCTAGTAAAGGGAATAAGAAAGGAAGTCAATGAGTATGTATAGTAAATTAGTGTTTAAGGACTCTTAGGCCTAAAACATGTTCTTTAGGTCAAATATGGACTTCTATACAGCCAAAACATGTATAAAAAAGGGGACCTTTCAAATTCTAATTGGAATCAGAATGGAAGTTCATTGAGTATTTATAGTGAATTAGTGTGTATGGAATCTTAGTCCAAAAACATGTTCAGTAGGTCAAATATGGATTTCTTGTACAGCCATAATACGTAAAAAAATTAATGAAAAAAATAAAACCTTTTGTAGACGTTTTAGCTACTAATTGGAACCAGAAGGGAAGTCAATGGGTGACTTTTTGACCTTTGGGACAAATTTTTTTTCAGTAGGTCATATCTGGACTTTGTACAGCCATAATATGTAAAATAAAAAATAAAATAAAAAATTTAAACCTTTTGTGGGACCTTTTAGCTACAAATTGGAATCAGAAGGGAAGTCAATGAGTGACTTTTTGACCTTTGGGACAAAAATTTGTTCAGTAGGTCAAATATGGACTTCTTGTACAGCCATAATATGTAAAATAAAAAAATAAATAAAAAATTTAAACCTTTTGTAGACGTTTTAGCTACTAATTGGAACCAGAAGGGAAGTCAATGAGTGACTTTTTGACCTTTGGGACAAAAATTTGTTCATTAGGTCAAATATGGACTTTGTACAGCCAAAAAAAAAAATGTAAACCTTTTTTAGACCTGTAAGCTACTTATTGGAAACAGAAGGGAAGTCAATGAGTGACTTTTTGACCTTTGGGACAAAAATATGTTCAGTAGGTCAAATATGGACTTCTGTACAGCCATAACATGTAAAAAAGATAAAATAATTTAAAACCTTTTGTAGACGTTTTAGCTACTAATTGGAACCAGAAGGGAGGTCAATGAGTATTTATAGTGAATTAGTGCGTATGGACTCTTAGTCCAAAAACATGTTCAGTAGGTCAAATATGGACTTCTGTACAGCCATAATATGTAAAAAAAATAAAATAATTTAAAACCTTTTGTAGACGTTTTAGCTACTAATTGGAACCAGAAGGGAGGTCAATGAGTATTTATAGTGAATTAGTGCGTACGGACTCTTAGTCCAAAAACATGTTCAGTAGGTCAAATATGGACTTTGTACAGCCATAATATGTAAAATAAAAAAAAATAAAAAAATGTAAACCTTTTGTGGGGCCTTTTAGCTACAAATTGGAATCAGAAGGGAAGTCAATGAGTGACTTTTTTGACCTTTGGGCCAAAAATATTTTCAGTAGGTCAAATATGGACTTCTTGTATAGCCATAATATGTAACAAAAAAAAATAAAAAAAAAAACAAATTAAAACCTTTTTGTGGAACTTTTGGCTAGCATTTGGATTCAGAAGGGAAGTCAACGAGTGTGTATGTATAGTAAATTAGTGATCAAGGGCTCTTGGGCCAAAAATATGTTCAGTAAGTTAAATATGGACTTCTTGTACAGACAAAACTTGTTTAAAAAAAAAAAAAACTTTAAAAAACCTTTTGTGGGACTTTTGGCTGGTGAATGGAATCAGAAGGGAAGTCTATATGTATCAGTGATGCGCGGGTTGATCCAAAATGAGCGGGTGCCCGCGGCCACCCGCGGTTACCCGCGGTTACGAGTCATCCAAAAATATTTTTAATGATATTCGGGTCACGGTCGGTCGGATCGTCAATAAATCCTTATTTACCTTTTGAATGTTGAGCGTTATTAACTTTTGAATAAATGCTGGCGCGGGACAAAATGCCCGATTTCCCAAAACGTTGAACTGAGCAATGCCATTGTACCATTTTAATAGGCTACTTTTAAACGCATTTAAAGTCAGTTTTCTGTATTTTCTGAGAGGGGGCGGGATTTTTGTTGGGAAAGTCGGGGGAGAGACGCACACTTCGATTAGACTGGATAAACACATGCAGCATCTTAATTGTTAAGAAAATTAAACGAAATAAATGAATAAATCAAGCCTGTATTACATAACACTAGGCTATATCATACAGCATTCAGAAAAATAACAGTTTGCGCTCCTAAGGGCTTTCACACTTTTCCAAATGTTTTCCAAATGTGGGCTGATGAATTCTTCAAGCCGGGTCGAAACATAAACATCGCGTTCATCAATAATATGCATCTGGAGCTGAAATGGAAAATGATGGGCCGCCTCAAGAACTGCCTGCTCTCGCCGCTGCACCTCTGAGCTCCACGCCAGGGCCTGAAACATTTTCTCAATGGCCCAATAAGATACGATGAGCATTTACTACTTTTAAAAAATGCGGGTCAGGAAGCGGGTCGGGTACAATATTTTCTTCTTTTTTTTTTGCGGTCCGAGTTGCGGGCGGGTTAGTTGAAAACGTCGGTCGGGTGCGGGTTGTTTATACATTGACCCGCGCATCACTGATAAGTATGTATAGTGAATTAGTGTGTATGGACTCAGTCCAAAAACATGTTCAGTAGGTCAAATATGGACTTTGTACAGCCATAATATGTAAAAAAAAAAGAAAAGTTTAAAACCTTTTTTAGACGGAAAGTGAATGAGTGACTTTTTGACCTTTGGGACAAAAATTTGTTCAGTAGATCAAATTTGGACTTTGTACAGCCAAAAAAAAAAAAATGTAAACCTTTTATAGACCTGTATGCTACTTATTGGAAACAGAAGGGAAGTCAATGAGTGACTTTTTGACCTTTGGGCCAAAAATATTTTCAATAGGTCAAATATGGGCTTCTTGTACAGCCATAATATGTAAAAAAAAAAAAAAAAAAAATGCAAACCTTTTGTGGGACCTTTTAGATACAAATTGGAATCAGAAGGGAAGTCAATGAGTGACTTTTTGACCTTTGGGCCAAAAATATTTTCAGTAGGTCAAATATGGACTTCTGTACATCCATAATATGTAAAAAAAAAAAAAAAAAAAAAAAAAAAAATTTAAACCTTTTTGTGGAACTTTTGGCTAGCATTTGGATTCAGAAGGGAAGTCAACGAGTGTGTATGTATAATAAGTTAGTGTTCAAGGACTCTTGGGCCAAAATCATGTTCAGTAAGTTAAATATGGACTTCTTGTACAGACAAAACTTGTTTAAAAAAAAAAAAAATTAAACCTTTTGTAGACGTTTTAGCTACTAATTGGAACCAGAAGGGAAGTCAATGAGTGACTTTTTGACCTTTGGGACAAAAATTTGTTCAGTAGGTCAAATATGGACTTCTGTACAGCCATAAGTTAAAAAAAATTAAAATTAAAATTAAAATTATGAAAACCTTTTGTAGACCATTTAGCTACTGATTGGAACCAGAAGGGAAGTCAATGAGTGACTTTTTGACCTTTGGGACAAAAATGTGTTCAGTAGGTCAAATATGGACTTTGTACAGCCATAATATGTAAAATAAAAAAATAAAATAAAAATTTTAAACCTTTTGTAGACGTTTTAGCTACTAATTGGAACTAGAAGGAAAGTGAATGAGTGACTTTTTGACCTTTGGGACAAAAATTTGTTCAGTAGGTCAAATATGGACTTCTGTACAGCCATAAGTTAAAAAAAATTAAAATTAAAATTAAAATTATGAAAACCTTTTGTAGACCATTTAGCTACTGATTGGAACCAGAAGGGAAGTCAATGAGTGACTTTTTGACCTTTGGGACAAAAATTTGTTCAGTAGGTCAAATATGGACTTCTGTACAGCCATAATATGTTAAAAAAAAGAGAGAGAAAAAAAAAAGAAAAATTAAACCTTTTGTAGACCTTTTAGCTACTAATTGGAACCAGAAGGAAAGTCAATGAGTGACTTTTTAACCTTTGGGACAAAAATATTTTCAGTAGTTCAAATATGGACTTCTGTACAGTCATACTATGTAAAAAAAATAAAAATAATAATAATAATTAAAACCTTTTGTAGACCTTTTAGCTAATAATTTGAACCAGAAGGAAAGTGACCTTTGGGACAAAAATTGTTCTTTAGGTCAAATGTGGACTTCTTGAACAGCCATAATGTGTAAAAAAAAATAATTTTTTTAAAACCTTTTGTGGGACCTTTTAGCTACAAATTGGAATCAGAAGGGAAATAAATGAGTGACTTTTTGACCTTTGGGACAAAAATTTATTCAGTAGGTCAAATATGGACTTTGCACAGCCATAATCTGTAAAAAAAACATTTTTTAAAAAAAATTAAACCTTTTGTAGACCTTTTGGCTAATAATTGGAACCAGCAGGAAAGTCAATGAGTAACTTTTTGACCTTTGGGACAAAAATATTTTCAGTAGGTCAAATATGGACTTCTGAACAGCCATAATATGTAAAAAAAAATATATATATATATAATAAAAAAAAATTAAAACCTTTTTGTGGAACTTTTGGCTAGCAATTGGATTCAGAAGGGAAGTCAACGAGTGTGTATGTAAAGTAAGTTAGTGTTCAAAGACTCTTGGGCCAAAAATATGTTCAGTAAGTTAAATATGGACTTCTTGTACAGACAAAACTTGTTTAAAAAAAAACAATAATATCTTTAAAAAACCTTTTGTGGGACTTTTGGCTGGTAATTGGATTTAGAAGGGAAGTCTATGAGTAGTTAGTATTTAAGGATTCTTAGGCCAAAAACATGTTCAGTATGTCAAAAATGGACTTCTGTACAGCCATAACATGTAAAACAATTTTTTTAAACCTTTTGTGAACCTTTTAGATACTAATTTTAATCAGAAGGGAAGTCAGTGAGTGACTTCTTTGACCGTTGGGCCAAAAATATGTTCACTAGGTAAAATATGAATTTTTGTACAGCCATAACTTGTAAAAAAAATAAATAAAAATAAAACCTTTAAAAACTTTTTGTTGAACTTTTGGCTAGCATTTGGATTCTAAAGGGAATTCAACAAGTATATATAGTAAGTTAGTGTTAAAGGACTGTTGGTACAAAAATATGTTAATTGGGTCAAAGATGGACTTCTGTACAGCCAAAACATGTAAAAAAAAATAAAATAAAAAATTTGTTGACCTTTTAGCTACTGATTGGAATGAGGAGTTATGGCTTCTGTATGGCTTAATGTAAAATAAAGACTCAATGAGTATGTATAGCAACTTAATATTTAAGGACTCTTTGGTCAAAAATATGTTCAAAATAATTCAGTTGTGCATTAAAGAATAACATATATTTTGTTTCAGTGCGTTTCAATAAATTGTTGTGTTATATACGGGGATGATACATTTTGCACCATCTAACAATGCTTTGCGTATTAAGGAGACCTATAAACCTCATGTTAACTTTTGCAGAACATACAAGAATAAGCTTGTTCTGTTGTGTATTGAAAAGAGAACACACCCAACGTGTTGTTGCCGTGCATTGAAAATATATTTGCTTTTGCATTGCATTGCACGAATTGTATTTAATGGAAAAGTGGTTTTGCATCGCAATGCATACAAAACGCATTGTGCATTAAAGAGATTAGTGCTTTTCCGTTGCACTGCATACAAGAACTCGGTGTGCATTGAAGAGACAAGGGATTTTGTATTGCATTGCATTCAAAAACTCGGTGTGCATTGAAGAGAATAGTAGTTTTGCATTGCAATGCATAAAAAACGCATTGTGCATTGAATAGATTAGTGCGTTTGCATTGCATCGCAATAAAAAAACTTGTGCATTGATGAGGTTAGTACTTTTGCATTGCAATGCACACAAAACTCGGTGTGCATTGAACAGATTAGTGCTTTTGCATTTAAAAAAACTTGTGCATTGACGAGATTAGTGCTTTTGCATTGCATATAAGAACTTTTTGTGCATTGAAGAGACAAGTGATTTTGCATTGCAATGCATTCAAACACTCGGTGTGCATTGAAGAGAATAGTGGTTTTGCATTGCAATGCATACAAAACACATTGTGCATTGAAGAGACAAGTGATTTTGCATTGCATCGCATTAAAAAACACTTGTGCATTGACGAGAATAGTGCTTTTGCATTGCAAGGCATACTAAACTCATTGTGCATTGAAGAGACAAGTAATTTTGCATTGCATTGCATTCAATAACTCGTTGTGCATTGAAGAGACAAGTGATTTTGTATTGCATTGCATTAAAACACTCGGTGTGCATTGAAGAGAATAATGGTTTTGCATTGGAATGCATCCAAAACACATTGTGCATTGAACAGATTAGTGCTTTTGCATTGCATTGCATTAAAAAAAAACTTGCGCATTGACGAGATTAGTGCTTTTGCATTGCATTGCATATAAGAACTTTTTGTGCATTGAAGAGACAAGTGATTTTGCATTGCAATGCATTCAAACACTCGCTGTGCATTGAAGAGAATAGTGATTTTGCATTGCATTGCATTCAAGAACTCGTGCATTGAAGAGACAATTGATTTTGTATTGCATTGCATTCAAACACTCGGTGTGCATTGAAGATACAAGTGATTTTGCATTGCATTGCATATAAGAACTTTGTGTGCATTGAAGAGACAAGTGATTTTATTGCATTGCATTCAATAACTCGTTGTGCATTGAAGAGACAAGTGATTTTCCATTGCATTGCATATAATAACTTTTTGTGCATTGAAGAGACAAGTGATTTTGCATTTCAATGCATTCAAACACTCGGTGTGCATTGAAGAGAATAGTGATTTTGCATTGCATTGCATTCAAGAACTCGTTGTGCATTGAAGAGACAAGAGATTTTCCATTGCATTTCATTCAAGAACTCGTGCATTGAAGAGACAATTGATTTTGTATTGCATTGCATTCAAACACTCGGTGTGCATTGAAGATACAAGTGATTTTGCATTGCATTGCATATAAGAACTTTGTGTCAATTGAAGAGACAAGTGATTTTATTGCATTGCATTCAATAACTCGTTGTGCATTGAAGAGACAAGTGATTTTCCATTGCATTGCATATAATAACTTTTTGTGCATTGAAGAGACAAGTTATTTTGCATTGCATCGCATTAAAAAAGACTTGTGCATTGAAGAGATTAGTGCTTCTGCATTGCAATTCATACAAAACACATTGTGCATTGAAGAGACAAGTGATTTTGCATTGCATCGCATTAAAAAAAACACTTGTGCATTGAAGAGACAAGTGATTTTGCATTGCAATGCATACAAGACTCGGTGTGCATTGAAGAGACAAGTGATTTTGCATTGCATCGCATTAAAAAACACTTGTGCATTGAAGAGACAAGTGATTTTGCATTGCATCGCATTAAAAAACACTTGTGCATTGAAGAGACAAGTGATTTTGCATTGCAATGCATACAAGACTCGGTTTGCATTGAAGAGACAAGTGATTTTGCATTGCAATTCATACAAAACACATTGTGCATTGAAGAGACAAGTGATTTTGCATTGCATTCATGAACTCATTGTGCATTGATGAGACAAGTGATTTTGCATTGCATCGCATTAAAAAACACTGAGTGCATTGAACAGATTAGTGCTTTTGCATTGAATTGCATATAAGAACTTTTTGTGCATTGAAGAGATTAGTGCTTTTGCATTGCATTGCATATAAGAACTCGTTGTGCATTGAAGAGACAAGTGATTTTGCATTGCATTGCATTCAAGAACTCGTTGTGCATTGAAGAGATTGATTTTGCATTGCATCGCATTAAAAAAGATTTGTGCATTGACGAGATTAGTGCTTTTGCATCGCATTGCATACAAGAACTTTTTGTGCATTGAAGAGACAAGAGATTTTCCATTGCATTGCATTCAAGAACTCGTGCATTGAAGAGACAATTGATTTTGTATTGCATTGCACTCAAACACTCGGTGTGCATTGAAGAGACAAGTGATTTTGCATTGCATCGCATTAAAAAAGATTTGTGCATTGAAGAGATTAGTGCTTTTGCATTGCATTGCATATAAGAACTTTTTGTGCATTGAAGATAAGTAATTTTGCATTGCAATACGTAAAAGACTCGTTGTGCATTGCATCGCAAATCACGAGACAAGTGATTTTGCATTGCAATGCATACAAGACTCGGTGTGCATTGAAGAGACAAGTGATTTTGCATTGCAATTCATACAAAACACATTGTGCATTCAAGTGATTTTGCATTGCATTCATGAACTCATTGTGCATTGATGAGACAAGTGATTTTGCATTGCATCGCATTAAAAAACACCGAGTGCATTGAACAGATTAGTGTTTTTGCATTGCATTGCATATAAGAACTTTTTGTGCATTGAAGAGACAAGTGATTTTGCATTGCATCGCAATAAAAAACACCGAGTGCATTGAACAGATTAGTGCTTTTGCATTGCATTGCATATAAGAACTTTTTGTGCATTGAAGAGATTAGTGCTTTTGCATTGCATTGCATATAAGAACTTTTTGTGCATTGAAGAGACAAGTGATTTTGCATTGCAATGCATTTAAACACTCGGTGTGCATTGAAGAGAATAGTGATTTTGCATTGCATTGCATTCAAGAACTCGTTGTGCATTGAAGAGATAAGTGATTTTGCATTGCATCGCATTAAAAAAGATTTGTGCATTGACGAGATTAGTGCTTTTGCATCGCATTGCATACAAGAACTTTTTGTGCATTGAAGAGACAAGAGATTTTCCATTGCATTGCATTCAAGAACTCGTGCATTGAAGAGACAATTGATTTTGTATTGCATTGCACTCAAACACTCGGTGTGCATTGAAGAGACAAGTGATTTTGCATTGCATCGCATTAAAAAAGATTTGTGCATTGAACAGATTAGTGCTTTTGCATTGAATTGCATATAAGAACTTTTTGTGCATTGAAGAGATTAGTGCTTTTGCATTGCATTGCATATAAGAACTTTTTGTGCATTGAAGAGACAAGTGATTTTGCATTGCATTGCATTCAAGAACTCGTTGTGCATTGAAGAGATTGATTTTGCATTGCATCGCATTAAAAAAGATTTGTGCATTGACGAGATTAGTGCTTTTGCATCGCATTGCATACAAGAACTTTTTGTGCATTGAAGAGACAAGAGATTTTCCATTGCATTGCATTCAAGAACTCGTGCATTGAAGAGACAATTGATTTTGTATTGCATTGCACTCAAACACTCGGTGTGCATTGAAGAGACAAGTGATTTTGCATTGCATCGCATTAAAAAAGATTTGTGCATTGAAGAGATTAGTGCTTTTGCATTGCATTGCATATAAGAACTTTTTGTGCATTGAAGATAAGTAATTTTGCATTGCAATACGTACAAGACTCGGTGTGCATTGACGAGACAAGTGATTTTGCATTGCAATGCATACAAGACTCGGTGTGCATTGAAGAGACAAGTGATTTTGCATTGCAATTCATACAAAACACATTGTGCATTCAAGTGATTTTGCATTGCATTCATGAACTCATTGTGCATTGATGAGACAAGTGATTTTGCATTGCATCGCATTAAAAAACACCGAGTGCATTGAACAGATTAGTGCTTTTGCATTGCATTGCATATAAGAACTTTTTGTGCATTGAAGAGACAAGTGATTTTGCATTGCATCGCAATAAAAAACATCGAGTGCATTGAACAGATTAGTGCTTTTGCATTGCATTGCATATAAGAACTTTTTGTGCATTGAAGAGATTAGTGCTTTTGCATTGCATTGCATATAAGAACTTTTTGTGCATTGAAGAGATTAGTGCTTTTGCATTGCATTGCATATAAGAACTTTTTGTGCATTGAAGAGACAAGTGATTTTGCATTGCAATGCATTTAAACACTCGGTGTGCATTGAAGAGAATAGTGATTTTGCATTGCATTGCATTCAAGAACTCGTTGTGCATTGAAGAGATAAGTGATTTTGCATTGCATCGCATTAAAAAAGATTTGTGCATTGACGAGATTAGTGCTTTTGCATCGCATTGCATACAAGAACTTTTTGTGCATTGAAGAGACAAGAGATTTTCCATTGCATTGCATTCAAGAACTCGTGCATTGAAGAGACAATTGATTTTGTATTGCATTGCACTCAAACACTCGGTGTGCATTGAAGAGACAAGTGATTTTGCATTGCATCGCATTAAAAAAGATTTGTGCATTGAAGAGATTAGTGCTTTTGCATTGCATTGCATATAAGAACTTTTTGTGCATTGAAGAGACAAGTGATTTTCCATTGCATTGCATATAACTTTTTGTGCATTGAAGAGACAAGTAATTTTGCATTGCAATACGTACAAGACTCGGTGTGCATTGACGAGACAAGTGATTTTGCATTGCATTGCATTCAAGAACTCGTTGTGCATTGAAGAGACAAGTGATTTTGCATTGCATCGCATTAAAAAAGACTTGACGAGATTAGTGCTTCTGCATTGCATTACACATAAGAACTTTTTGAGACAAGAGACAAGTGATTTTACATTGCATTCAAGAACTCGGTGTGCATTTAAGAGAATAGTGCTTTTGCATTGCAATGCATACTAAACTCAAGTGATTTTGCATTGCATTTTATATAAGAACTTTTTGTGCATTGAAGAGACAAGTGATTTTGCATTGCATCGCATTAAAAAAACACCGAGTGCATTGAACAGATTAGTGCTTTTGCATTGAATTGCATATAAGAACTTTTTGTGCATTGAAGATACAAGTGATTTTGCATTGCATTGCATATAAGAACTCGTTGTGCATTGAAGAGACAAGTGATTTTGCATTGCATTCAAGAACTCGGTGTGCATTTAAGAGAATAGTGCTTTTGCATTGCAATGCATACTAAACTCATTGTGCATTGAAGAGACAAGTGATTTTGCATTGCATCGCATACTAAACTCATTGTGCATTGAAGAGACAAGTGATTTTGCATTGCATCGCATTAAAAAACACTTGTGCATTGACGAGATTAGTACTTCTGCATTGCAATGCATACAAGACTCGGTGTGCATTGAAGAGACAAGTGATTTTGCATTGCAATTCATACAAAACACATTGTGCATTGAAGAGACAAGTGATTTTGCATTGCATTCATGAACTCGGTGTGCATTTAAGAGAATAGTGCTTTTGCATTGCAATGGATACTAAACTCATTGTGCATTGATGAGACAAGTGATTTTGCATTGCATTGCATATAAGAACTTTTTGTGCATTGAAGAGACAAGTGATTTTGCATTGCATCGCATTAAAAAACACCGAGTGCATTGAACAGATTAGTGCTTTTGCATTGAAGAGACAAGTGATTTTGCATTGCATTGCATATAAGAACTTTGTGTGCATTAAAGAGACAAGTGATTTTGCATTGCATTGCATTCAAACACTCGGTGTGCATTGAAGAAAATAGTGGATTTGCATTGCAATGCATACAAAACACATTGTGCATTGAAGAGACAAGTGATTTTGCATTGCATTGCATTCAAGAACTCGTTGTGCATTGAAGAGACAGGTGATTTTGTATTGCATTGCATTCAAACACTCGGTGTGCATTGAAGAAAATAGTGGATTTGCATTGCAATGCATACAAAACACATTGTTCATTGAAGAGACAAGTGATTTTGCATTGCATTGCATTCAAGAACTCGTTGTGCATTGAAGAGACAGGTGATTTTGTATTGCATTGCATTCAAACACTCGGTGTGCATTGAAGAGAATAGTGGTTTTGCATTGCAATGCATAAAAACACTGTGCATTGAAGAGACAAGTGATTTTGCATTGCATCGCAATAAAAAAAACTTGTGCTTTGACCAGATTAGTGCTTTTGCATTGCAACTTTTTTTGCATTGAAGAGACAAGTGATTTTGCATTACATTGCATTCAAGAACTCGTTGTGCATTGAAGAGAATAGTGGTTTTGCATTGCAATGCATAAAAACACTGTGCATTGAAGATACAAGTGATTTTGCATTGCATTGCATATAAGAACTTTTTGTGCACTGAAGAGACAAGTGATTTTGCATTGCATTGCATGTAAGAACTTTTTGTGCATTGAAGAGACAAGTGATTTTGCATTGAATTGCATTCAAGAACTCCTTGTGCATTGAATAGATTAGTGCGTTTGCATTGCATCGCAATAAAAAAAACTAGTGCTTTTGCATTGCATTGCATATAAGAACTTTTTGTGCATTGAAGAGACAAGTGATTTTGCATTGCATCGCATTAAAAAACACTTTTGCATTGACGAGATTAGTACTTTTGCATTGCAATGCATGCAAGACTCGGTGTGCATTGACGAGATTAGTACTTTTGCATTGCATTGCATATAAGAACTTTTTGTGCATTGAAGAGACAAATGATTTTGCATTGCAATGCACACAAAACACATTGTGCATTGAATAGATTAGTGCGTTTGAATTGCATTGCATTCAAGAACTCGTTGTGCATTGAAGATGCAGGTGATTTTGTATTGCATTGCATTCAAACACTCGGTGTGCATTGAAGAGAATAGTGGTTTTGCATTGCAATGCATAAAAAACACATTGTGCATTGAAGAGACAAGTGATTTTGCATTGCATCGCAATAAAAAAACTTGTTGTTTGACCAGATTAGTGCTTTTGCATTGCAATGCATACAATACTTTTTTTGCATTGAAGAGACAAGTGATTTTGCATTCCATTGCATTCAAGAACTCGTTGTTCATTGAAGAGACAATTGATTTTGTATTGCATTGCATTCAAACACTCGGTGTGCATTGAAGAGAATAGTGGTTTTGCATTGCAATGCATACAAAACACATTGTGCATTGAAGAGACAAGTGATTCTGCATTGCATCGCATTAAAAAAGACTTGTGCATTAACGAGATTAGTGCTTTTGCATTGCAATGCATACAAGACTCGGTGTGCATTGAAGAGACAAGTTATTTTGCATTGCAATTCATACAAAACACATTGTGCATTGAAGAGAAAATTGATTTTGCATTGCATTCATGAACTCGGTGTGCATTTAAGAAAATAGTGCTTTTGCATTGCAATGGATACTAAACTCATTGTGCATTGATGAGACAAGTGATTTTGCATTGCATTGCATATAAGAACTTTTTGTGCATTGAAGAGACAAGTGATTTTGCATTGCAATGCATTCAAAACACTCGTTGTGCATTGAAGAGACAATTGATTTTGTATTGCATTGCATATAAGAACTTTTTGTGCATTGAAGAGACAAGTGATTTTGCATTGCAATGCATTCAAACACTCGTTGTGCATTGAAGAGACAAGTGATTTTGCATTGCATCGCATTAAAAAAGATTTGTGCACTGACGAGATTAGTGCTTTTGCATTGCATTGCATATAATAACTTTTTGTGCATTGAAGAGACAAGTGATTTTCCATTGCATTGCATATAATAACTTTTTGTGCATTGAAGAGACAAGTAATTTTGCATTGCAATACATACAAGACTCGGTGTGCATTGAAGAGACAAGTGATTTTGCATTGCATTGCATTCAAGAACTCGTTGTGCATTGAAGAGACAAGTGATTTTGCATTGCATTGCATTCAAGAACTCGTTGTGCATTGAAGAGACAAGTGATTTTGCATTGCATCGCATTAAAAAAGACTTGACGAGATTAGTGCTTCTGCATTTTATTACACATAAGAACTTTTTGAGACAAGAGACAAGTGATTTTGCATTGCATTGCATATAACAACTTTTTGTGCATTGAAGAGACAAGTGATTTTGCATTGCGTCGCATTAAAAAACACAGAGTGCATTGAACAGATTAGTGCTTTTGCATTGCATTTCATATAAGAACTTTTTGTGCATTGAAGAGACAAGTGATTTTGCATTGCATTGCATATTAGACCTTTGTGTGCATTGAAGAGACACGTGATTTTGCATT
Source organism: Gobio occitaniae (assembly GCA_033150135.1). Lineage (NCBI taxonomy): Eukaryota > Metazoa > Chordata > Actinopteri > Cypriniformes > Gobionidae > Gobio > Gobio occitaniae. Next base: position 20,176 of record JARQWZ010005992.1, on the reverse strand, counting down.
GCATTGCATTCAATAACTCGTGCATTGAAGAGACAAGTGATTTTGTATTGCATTGCATTCAAACACTCGGTGTGCATTGAAGAGAATAGTGGTTTTGCATTGCAATGCATACAAAACACATTGTGCATTGAAGAGACAAGTGATTTTGCATTATATTGCATTCAAGAACTCGTTGTGCATTGAAGAGACAGGTGATTTTGTATTGCATTGCATTCAACACTCGGTGTGCATTGAAGAGAATAGTGGTTTTGCATTGCAATGCATACAAAACACATTGTGCATTGAAGAGACAAGTGATTTTGAATTGCATCGCAATAAAAAAAACTTGTGCTTTGACCAGATTAGTGCTTTTGCATTGCAATGCATACAATACTTTTTTTGCATTGAAGAGACAAGTGATTTTGCATAACATTGCATTCAAGAACTCGTTGTGCATTGAAGAGAATAGTGGTTTTGCATTGCAATGCATACAAAACGCATTGTGCATTAAAGAGAATAGTGGGTTTGCATTGCAATGCATACTAAACTCATTGTGCATTGAAGAGACTAGTGATTTTGCATTGCATTGCATATAAGAACTTTTTGTGCACTGAAGAGACAAGTGATTTTGCATTGCATTGCATATAAGAACTTTTTGTGCATTGAATAGACAAGTGATTTTGCATTGCATTGCATTCAAGAACTCGTTGTGCATTGAAGAGACAAATGATTTTGTATTGCATTGCATTCAAACACTTGGTGTGCATTGAATAGATTAGTGCGTTTGCATTGCATCGCAATAAAAAAAACTTGTGCTTTGATCAGATGAGTGCTTTTTCATTGCAATGCTTACAAGACTTTTTGCGCATTTAAGAGACAAGTGATTTTGCATTGCATCGCATTAAAAAACACTTTTGCATTGACGAGATTAGTACTTTTGCATTGCAATGCATACAAGACTCGGTGTGCATTGAACAGATTAGTGCTTTTGCATTGCATTGCATTAAAAAAAACTTGTGCATTGACGAGATTAGTGCTTTTGCATTGCATTGCATATAAGAACTTTTTGTGCATTGAAGAGACAAATGATTTTGCATTGCAATGCACACAAAACACATTGTGCATTGAATAGATTAGTGCGTTTGCATTGCATTGCATTCAAGAACTCGTTGTGCATTGAAGAGGCAGGTGATTTTGTATTGCATTGCATTCAAACACTCGGTGTGCATTGAAGAGAATAGTGGTTTTGCATTGCAATGCATAAAAAACACATTGTGCATTGAAGAGACAAGTGATTTTGCATTGCATCGCAATAAAAAAACTTGTGCTTTGACCAGATTAGTGCTTTTGCATTGCAATGCATACAATACTTTTTTTGCATTGAAGAGACAAGTGATTTTGCATTGCATTGCATTCAAGAACTCGTTGTGCATTGAAGAGACAATTGATTTTGTATTGCATTGCATTCAAACACTCGGTGTGCATTGAAGAGAATAGTGGTTTTGCATTGCAATGCATACAAAACACATTGTGCATTGAAGAGACAAGTGATTTTGCATTGCATTCATGAACTCGGTGTGCATTTAAGAGAATAGTGCTTTTGCATTGCAATGGATACTAAACTCATTGTGCATTGATGAGACAAGTGATTTTGCATTGCATTGCATATAAGAACTTTTTGTGCATTGAAGAGACAATTGATTTTGCATTGCATTGCATTAAAAAAACTTGTGCATTGACGAGATTACTGCTTTTGCATCGCATATAAGAACTTTTTGTGCATTGAAGAGACAAGTGATTTTGCATTGCATTGCATACAAGACTCGTACATTGAAGAGACAAGTGCTGTTGCATTGCATTGGATACAAGAACTCGTTGTGCATTGAAGAGATTAGTGCTTTTGCAGTGCATAAAATAACTGATAAGTGCTTTTGCATTAGCAAGTGCATGGAAACATCTGTCTATTCAAAAGGTCTATCTCCTCAATGCATCTCGGAATGAGTTGTCTTGCCAGGAGTATTCCTTAATGCGGGGAAGCAGATAATTATGTCCTGTTGAACATCTTTCTCACCGACGAATCCTCAAACATAAAATGTCTTATGACTCTTTGACCCTTTGACTCCTCATGTTAAATCAGCCGGAACACTATGACCTATTGAACATGGTCGACGAGTCCTCAAATATTAAATTACTATAAATACTCATTGACTCCTTACGTTACATCAAGCCATATATAGTATATATGACCAACTGAACAAATTTCTGGCCTCGATCATGAACTTATTATACATACTCATTGACTTACCTTCTGATTCCCTTTTGTGGACAAAGGGTCAAAAATGTACATATGGACTACTTATGGACTGATGAATATTCAGACAGAAATATGTTCAGTAGGTCAGTAGGTGGACTACGGTATGGCTGATTTAACATAAGGAGTCTTTGAAAATATATAGTTGAAAATATTGTGTGGACCCCTTGGCCAAAAACATATTCAGAAGGTCAAATATGGACTTCTGTACAGCCATAACATGTAAAAATAAAAACAACACTTTAAAAACCCTTTTGTAGAACTTTAGGCTAGTAATTGGATTTAGAACAGAATTGAATGAGTATTTAATTTAGTATTTATGGAATCTTGGCCCAAAAATTTGTTCAGTAGGTCCAATATGGACTTCTTGTCCAACACTAACATGTTAAAATTTTTTATAAATATAAACTTTAAAATATTTTTGTGGAGCTTTTGGCTAGTAATGGGAATAGAAGGGAAGTCAATGAATGTGTATAGTAAGTTAGTGTTTAAGGACTGTTGGGACGAAAATATGTTCAGTAGGTAAAATGTGGACTTCTGTACAGCCATAATATGTAAAAAAATTATTTAAAAAAAATAAAAAACCTTTGTAGGTTACCTGTAAGCTACTTTTTGGAATCAGAAGGGAAGACAATGAGTGACCTTTTTTGACCTTTGGGCCAAAAATATGTTCAATAGGTCAAATATCTTCTGTACAGCCATAGCATCCCATACGGAAATGTAATATATGTACATATATGAAATATACATATATTAAATATATCTACATAGAAAGTGAAAACATACATGTATATATACATATATCTGCCCATATATAAAACCTATTAGAAAATGGAACAATTTCATATATTGACATATAAAACTAGCCCATATATTTTATGTATGTATAATACAGTATTTTATATATATGTCACATATATAATTATCAATATACATGACATATATTTCTTTGTATATATGTTCAATATACAAACTACACATATATGCATAGCATATTGCTTGCATACATGTTACATATATGTCCCTAATATATGTTTTTATATAGTCTTATTATATATTTTACATTTAAAATGAAATATATACAATATATTTTTGATAAATGTATATGGAATATATAAATGACACACATATATATATATATATATATATATATATATATATATATATATATATATATATATATATATATATATATATATATATATATATAAACAGTGTGCACATATATTTTAAATATTTATTATGTTCTTCCATCCATCCATTCCATCTATCCATCCATCCATCCATCATCTTCCGCTTATCCGGGCCCGGGTCGCGGGGGCAACAGTCTAAGCAGAGACGCCCAGACTTCCCTCTCTCTAGCCACTTCCTCCAGCTCTTCCGGGGGAACCCCGAGGCGTTCCCAGCCCATGCGCTGCGTGCGTCTCGGTCTCCTTGGCTGCATTTCCCGATAACGTTGTCTCTTAGCGCGCTACGAAGACTCTAAAGGTATAACTTAACTAAAGGTATCCCATTTCTAGGCGTGTTCCCCGAACTATACCTTAGGAGGTTGCTTAAGGTATACCTTCTTAAGTGGTGCTGTCCGTGGCGGCGGTGCTGAATTTGTTTATCAATGGCTCAAAAATCGATTACACAGGGGCTGTTTAACTGCGTTATGTGAGACAGCGGTGTTCATTATAATAGAAGCACTTCAGAAGTTGAAATTGCATTTATCAGGACTCGTGAGATCTTATAAATATAATCCAAATTGCAAACTTAATTCAACACCGTGGATCATTTATAAAATTTTGAAATGATTGTGCGAACCTGCAACCTCGTATCATAAAATATTTTATATCCTTGAAATATATCCTTATATTATCATAATATATTTTGCCATAGCCTTCATTTACTCCACAAGCAGAGTTGATTTCCCGCATCACATTATTGGTGTAAATCACTAATTTCTGTTACTGGATGACCTACTCAATAAAGGCGCAACACGTGAAACATAATCAACAGCTGGAGCGGAGAAGAAAGAAAGAAAGAGAAGAGTGGCGGCAGCTGATTTTCGGGGCGCTCCGTCAAGTTGGTCTTGACAAAGTCGGACCAACAAGATCTAAAAGCTGCTGAATTTGCTGTCGTGGCAGGCGAAATTCATTTTGAATTGCAGCTTTGGACATGGTAGGCAGGGGACTAAAGTTTTAACGGATATATATATGCACATAGAAATGGCTCCGCGGACGGCGGCGTCTTTGATTTAGCACAAGAAAAGAAAATGGAAAAAATAAAAATAAATAGGAGGATATTTAATTGTGGTAGCAGTACAATATTTCTCCTTTCAGGAAAGCCAAATCAAGTTATACCTGTCCTGTAAGTCTTAAATAGCCTACTTATATAAAGTCTTTCATTAAATTAAACTCAGTTTAGAGCTAATCTAGGATTAGGATTTGTTGATCTAGGCTTTATTTTAAATCGAGTTGTGTTGCACCACTTAATTCATTTTAAACCCATATTAACAAATCGGGGATTAGAATTTAACCTGCGATTAAAACCTCCTTTTACGATTAATTTTCGCCGCCATGATGGATTCTCCATTGACAGCAACAATACTAATATTCAATTTCCTTCTTTATTGACCACCAGCAACTCTTTAACTGACATAAGTACAGCTCTGGCCGATAAAGTAGCCTAAATAAACTTGTAATGAAAACATTGCGGCATCGCATGCGATTTCATAAGACTGGAAACATATTTATAGTATCAATTAACGGAGTAGCCTATATTCTGGCAGCGTAATTTATGATGATAAACCACTGTCATGATTGGCGGAGTGACTATCTCCGCTCTTGACAGCGCAGCCTTGGTCGCTTGATCGCTGACCATTCCGTTTGATCGAGTAGAGCGGTCATTTCTGGTGCTCACCTCATCATCCACGCTGCCATTAAATGCTAAATATAGGCTACTCCTGAGCTGGCTCAATTTGTTTTATTTTTCATTTTTATTAGTAACACCATGAGACCTGACGACACACACACTGTTTCTATCTCCGTTCAATCATCTGCATAGTTTAATTATAGGTGCACTTATTTTATTTAAACCTCCTCACATTTTTAATCTTTTAAATGAGTCCATAATTGAGATTTTTAAATCTGAGTTTAAAGTTATGGAGCAACATGATTAAAGTTAATCCATTTTAAATATAAATTAAATCCATGTTCAAAATGATGGTTTAAATGTAAACCTGCTTATTTTTAAACAAGGTTTAAAGTTTGGCACCCTATAAGTCTTTAAAAAAAATCATTTAAATGGATAATATGTGTACATCCTGTGTACCTGATGTTTGTCTGATGAGTGTCCAATCTCTAACTGATTTCCCCACACAAATGTTAATGCTTTGATGTTAAAGCTAGAATGTCACTGTGTTTTATTCACAAAAAGGCATGGTTTATATTTTTATATATATTATAGCAATTTTAATTTTTATCTAGGCTACATTTTCCATACCAACAAAGAAACAAAAAAGGACAAAATAAATAAGCTAGTTAAGTGGTGGTAGCCTAGTCTATGAATGGGACACCCCTCTAAACTCACAGAAATGGTTAGACCCAAGTCTTCCGCAGCCAATGACACTGACCCGTTCAAACTGAATTTTAACGGGTATTTTACGTGTATTTTACGCGTATTTCACATGTTAAATACGCGTGAAATACACGTAAAATACGTGTTAAATACGTGTTAAAATTCACGTGTTTTTGGCCCTGTTGGCTTTCGATAGCTTGCGGTTTGCGTTGAATCGACGCGTTAATTGTTACAAGCAAGTCGCATTATAGAGGAACTCACGGGAACCTGAGGCTTCCTGTTTGTGTTTTTCTCGTTTTATTGTTGCACCGTGTCTGAAAATTGCATTAGGCTAGCTATTATGGCTTTCCTGTAGCTCTAACAGTAGAGCATGGTGCTAGCAACGCCAAGGTCATGGGTTCGATTCCCAGGGAAAGCAAGAACTGACAAAATGTAAAATGTGTATCTTGAATGCAATGTAAGTTGCTTTGGATAAAAGCGTCTGCCAAATGCATAAATGTAAAATGTAAATGTAAATATTAGTCTAATATAAGCTATACACATTCACCAGAAAGAACAATAGGCTACAAGTAATAGTCCTAGTTGCTGGATAGGCCTACGTCTTGTCTATTATGGCACATAGGCCTATTAGACAAGTGGAATATAGTTGACGGTGTTATGAAAACTACACAGAATAAACGCCCTAGGTTAGTCTATTTATGACAACCTTTTACGGTAGTAGCTAGGCTATATGGGGGCAACATCAATTTAATCTCAATAAAAGTTAGCCTGGAATGAATGCATATGCCTGGCATAACCAATGGATTTTGGAGCACCAACTTGTAAAAGTGCTTAACAGTATCAGTATAACTACAATGCGTTAATTGATTCCCTGTCTTATTCTGCCCTCTTGTGGCGGATATTGGAATGAAAACAACGCTTAACGTATTATGTTGAAATAACGACTTAATATCTTGAAATAACGATTTATTATGTTGAAATAACGAGTTATTATGTTGAAATAACGACTTAATATCTTGAACTAACTAGTTATTATGTTGAAATAACGACTTAATATCTTGAAATAACGAGTTATTATGTTGAAATAACGACTTAATATCTTGAAAGAACGAGTTATGTTGAAATAACGTGTTATTATGTTGAAATAACGTGTTATTATGTTGAAATAACGACTTGATATCTTGAAATAACGAGTTATGTTGAAATAACGACTTAATATCTTGAAATAACGAGTTATTATGTTGAAATAACGACTTAATATCTTGAAATAACGAGTTATTATGTTGAAATAACGAGTTATTATGTTGAAATAACGACTTAATATCTTGAAATAACGACTTTATATCTTGAAATAACGAGTTATTTTGTTGAAATAACGACTTAATATCTTGAAATAACGAGTTATTATGTTGAAATAACGAGTTATTATGTTGAAATAACGACTTAATATCTTGAAATAACGACTTTATATCTTGAAATAACGAGTTATTATCTTGAAATAACGAGTTATTATGTTGAAATAACGAGTTATTATGTTGAAATAACGACTTAATATCTTGAAATAACGACTTTATATCTTGAAATAACGAGTTATTATGTTGAAATAACGAGTTATTATGTTGAAATAACGACTTAATATCTTGAAATAACGACTTTATATCTTGAAATAACGAGTTATTATCTTGAAATAACGAGTTATTATGTTGAAATAACGAGTTATTATGTTGAAATAACGACTTAATATCTTGAAATAACGACTTTATATCTTGAAATAACGAGTTATTATGTTGAAATAACGAGATAAGTTTTCTTTTTTTTTTCTCCCACCACAAGGAATTTTTTTTTTTCACCATGCGGTTCTATGGAAGCCCATTTCCGCCACTTAAAAAAAAAATTGGAGCATAAAAAGTCAAAATTATGACATAAATTATAATTATGACATTAAAAGTCTTAAATTATGATTTACCAAGTCGAAATTATGACTTTAAAAGTCACAATAATGACATAAAAAGTCGAAATTATGATTTACTAAATCTAAATTATGACATACCAAGTCGAAATTATGACATACCAAGTCGAAATTATGACTTTAAAAGTTGAAACTATGACTTTCTGCTCATTGATGTGCCGTGACCCGACACATGATGAGTTCATGAGTATGGAAGCCCATTTCTATTCCATACTGAACCGGATGGAAGCCCATTTCCGCCACTTAAAAAAAAATTTTGAGCATAAAAAGTCAAAATTATGACATAGTTAAGTCATAATTATGACATAAAAAGTTTAAATTATGATTTACCAAGTCGAAATTATGACTTTAAAAATCGAAATTATGATTTACTAAATCGAAATTATGACTTTAAAAGTCATAATTATGAGATAAAATGTCGAAATTATGACTTACTAAATCGAAATTATGGCATACAAAGTCGAAATTATGACTTTAAAAGTCATAATTATGAGATACAAAAAAATCGAAATTATGACTTTAAAAGTTGAAATTATGACTTTCTGCTCATTGATGACTGCTCATTGACACATGATGAGTTCATGAGAGCATGAATGAGTGTTTAACTGTAGTTTGAGCTGCTAATGATGGAATGATTGTCTTATTATCTGAACGGCATTAATATCTCTGAGCAAACGCTCTTCAGAGGATTTGAAATGCAAGCTTTAGCGCAGAAACAACAGAACGGATGTGAGGTGGCAGCTGAACATATTCTGATGTGTTATTATGGAAATATGATCCATAACACACACCATCAGAATCTGCTGTAATGCAGGAGTGTGTCCAGTGGGATCTGATCTGTACAGTCACCTGAGGGTGGCGCTGTTCCCAGCTCATATTTCATTAATAACGCAGCAGAATATGCTGTAATTTCCCTACGGAATTAATTTTATTGACCTCCACGTGCTCGGTTTTGATATATTGTATATTAGCCTATATTAAATAATACATTTATTTATGTATTTAATGTTACAAATTATAATAAAGTAATATAATTGCATATAATTAAATCTCAGCTGCAAACATTATGTAATGTCATCTTTCTCTGTGCTTTTAAACAGATATAGAGTAAGACATGAACAATGCCTCCAATGATAAATATGTACAATTTAACATTTGACAAGAACCTAGAACTATTACCTAGAACAAGAACTATTGTGTTCTGTTCTATAGCACACCTGTACATATTAGTCTATTTTTGTTTATTATTATGTGTATCATTCATGTATCTTTATTCTTTATTGTCTTTATTGTTTATTGTCTTTATTGTTTATTGTACTGTCTGTGTACTGTGGTCTCTGTGCACTGGAAACTTCTGTCACCAAAACACATTCCTTGTGTGTGCAAACATGGCAATGAAGCTTTTGATTCTGATTCTGGTTCTAAAGAGCTACTCTGAATTTGTCACATGCGCCATTTATTGAAACATATAAGATCATTTTTTACAGGAGTATTACTGTTTAATGAAAACTGCTCCATCTCAACCTCATATTTCTGTTGCATCTGTTGGGCAGCAGAACTCACTGTTACAACACCGTCCAACCAACGTGTGTGTGTGTGTGTGTGTGTCACTATAACCATGACATTGTGGTTTGAGCTGAAGTTGTAACAGATTAACCATATATAGCCTAATTCATTTATTATTTCATATAATATATAGGCCTAATATTATCAAAACCAAGCATCAATACAATTAATTCTGTAGGGAAATTACAGCATATTCTGCTGCGTTATTAATGAAATATGAGCTGGGAACAGCGCCACCCTCAGGTGACTGTACAGATCAGATCCCACTGGACACACTCCTGCATTACAGCAGATTCTGATGGTGTGTGTTATGGATCATATTTCCATAATAACACATCAGAATATGTTCAGCTGCCACCTCACATCCGTTCTGTTGTTTCTGCGCTAAAGCTTGCATTTCAAATCCTCTGAAGAGCGTTTGCTCAGAGATATTAATGCCGTTCAGATAATAAGACAATCATTCCATCATTAGCAGCTCAAACTACAGTTAAACACTCATTCATGCTCTCATGAACTCATCATGTGTCAATGAGCAGTCATCAATGAGCAGAAAGTCATAATTTCAACTTTTAAAGTCATAATTTCGATTTTTTTGTATCTCATAATTATGACTTTTAAAGTCATAATTTCGACTTTGTATGCCATAATTTCGATTTAGTAAGTCATAATTTCGACATTTTATCTCATAATTATGACTTTTAAAGTCATAATTTCGATTTAGTAAATCATAATTTCGATTTTTAAAGTCATAATTTCGACTTGGTAAATCATAATTTCAACTTTTTATGTCATAATTATGACTTAACTATGTCATAATTTTGACTTTTTATGCTCAAATTTTGTTTTAAGTGGCGGAAATGGGCTTCCGTAAATATGATCCAGAACACACACCCTCAGAATCTGCTGTAATGCAGGAGTGTGTCCAGTAATGACCCGTCCAGTGGGATCTGATCTGTACAGTCACCTGAGGGTGGCGCTGTTCCCAGCTCATATTTCATTAATAGCGCAGCAGAATATGCTGTAATTTCCCTACAGAGTTAATTTTATTGACCTCCACGTGCTCGGTTTTGATAATATTGTATATTAGCCTATATTAAATAATACATTTATTTATGTATTTAATCTGTTACAAATTATAATAAAGTAATATAATTGCATATCATTAAATCTCAGCTGCAAACATTATGTAATGTCATCTTTCTCTGTGCTTTTAAACAGATCTAGAGTAAGACATGAACAATTCCTCCAATGATAAATATGTGGAATTTAACATTTGACAAGAACCTCTTCCTCTATTCCCTGTTAATTCTATTGTGTTCTGTTCTATAGCACACCTGTACATACACATTAGTCTATTTTTGTTTATTATTATGTGTATCATTCATTTATCTTTATTCTTTATTGTCTTTATTGTTTATTGTACTGTCTGTGTACTGTGGTCTCTGTGCACTGGAAACTTCTGTCACCAAAACACATTCCTTGTGTGTGCAAACATGGCAGTGAAGCTTTTGATTCTGATTCTGGTTCAGTACTAAAGAGCTACTCTGAATTTGTCACATGCGCCATTTGTTGAAACATATAAGATAATTTTTTACAGGAGTATTACTGTTTAATGAAATACTAGGGTTGCCACCTTCAGTGTGGCAAAATAAGTGACACCCATTCACGACAATATAAAATATAACATTTTATATTATTTTACATTTGATTATTTAATTTATTTCTAAAGAACTCTTTTGTAGCCTATTTGGTGCACTTTAAAGGGATAGTTCACCCAAAACTAAAACATTCTGTCATCATTTACTCTCCCTCATGATGTTCCAAACCTGTATGAGTTTCTTTGTTCTGCTGAACACAAAAGATGATATTTTGAGGAAAGTTTGTACCCAGGCTGCTTTGGGGGCACCATTGACTTCCAAAGTAGGAATGAATCTTCCAATGTGTTCAACATAACAAAGAAATGTATACATGTTTGGAACAACTTGAGGGTGAGTAAATGATGACATAATTTTCATTTTTGGGTGAACTGTCCCTTTAAGTAGTCATTCTGAACCAGTAATCACTTTTTTGACAATTCTGAAATTCAAAAATGTTTAATTGTTTATTAATTTACTTAAATTATGACTATATTATTATGTAATTATTTATCTAAATATTCTTTTAATAAATGTCAAACTTTATATGGCAGGATTAGTTATTATGTATGATTAAAATGATACATTAATTAGGCTATAATCTATTAATTAACCTGTCTAAAAATATATAATAATTCTGTCTGCCAAGCTCTGATAATGTATGGAATATTATATAAATATATTATCCATTAAAAAAAACAATAGGCCTATACCTTTAAGCACGGATGTGTCTGTCACGTTGACCGGTCTGTCAGCGCTGCTGCTTTAAGTCAGTCAGTCTGAGACACTGAAATGCTTTTCTGCAAAGTGTGCCGTTGGCCTGAGGTTCATCACGAGTTACTGGACAGACCCATTGACACCGGTTTTTCTACTCAGCTCTATATCTGGAGTTCTTCTTGCGTTCAAACGGTGGACGCGACGCAAGCTTGATATGTTTTTAAAAAACCGCGCACGTTTCCAGCGCATGTTCTCGAGACTCCGCCGCTATGGCAATAAAGCCGCTTATTTAGCCGCAAATTAACTTCTCTACTCCTTATTGTGGATTTGATTTGTAACACCAAATTTTTTTTAAGGTGTGCCTCCTCTAAAAGTGTCCGCCGTCCAGGTGAAACAGTAGCTATGCTATTTTTATTTACCCGCCACGGTGGCCGGTAGGTGAAGCAAGTCTACCCGCCACAACACAAAATCACCCGCATTTGGCTGGTGGCGGGTGCTAATATCCATCCCTGGTGTGTGTGTGTGTGTGTGTGTGTGTGTGTGTGTCACTATAACCACACTGTAAAAAATCTAACTCACAAACATTTTGACTAATGATAATATTTTAGTTAACTGGACAATTAAATGTTCATATTTGATCTTTTCTACAATCACAATTTAAAAAAAGCTAATAGTTTATTGCTCATATTGAAAATCATAAAATCTGTGAATTAAGCCACTACACAATGATTATATTTCTTATCATCGAGCAGCATTTGATTATCTTTTCTTGCCAAACATTAAAAAGTCGTCAAACTGCCCAACTAAAGAAAACACTCATCACCATGATGGTGACATAAAAAATAAAATAAAATAAAAAACTTAATCAGCTGAACAAAACATCATAAATTGGGAGCCATGTGACCTTACTCAGTTAATTGAGTTAAGTGAACTACTTTGTTTAAAATTTCAGTAAACTCAAAAAAGCTGTGCAGCAAGTTGCCTTACAATTTTAAGTTATGTCAACTTTTCTTTTTTTACAGTCCATGACATTGTGGTTTGAACTGAAGTTGTAACAGATTAACCATATATAGCCTAATTCATTTATTATTTCATATAATATATAGGCCTAATATTATCAAAACCAAGCATCAATAAAATTAATTCTGTAGGGAAATTACAGCATATTCTGCTGCGTTATTAATGAAATATGATCTCAGAACAGCGCCACCCTCAGGTGACTGTACAGATCAGATCCCACTGGACGGGTCATTACTGGACACACTCCTGCATTACAGCAGATTCTGAGGGTGTGTGTTCTGGATCATATTTCCATAATAACACATCAGAATATGTTCATCTGCCACCTCACATCCGTTCTGTTGTTTCTGCGCTAAAGCTTGCGCTTCAAATCCTCTGAAGAGCGTTTGCTCAGAGATATTAATGCCGTTCACAAGACAATCATATAATCATTAGCAGCTCAAACTACAGTTAAACACTCATTCATGCTCTCATGAACTCATCATGTGTCGGGTCACGGCACATCAATGAGCAGAAAGTCATAATTTCGAGTTTTTAATCTCATAATTATGACTTTTAAAGTCATAATTTCGACTTGGTATGCCATCATTCCGATTTAGTAAATCATCATTTCGACTTTTTATGTCATAATTATGACTTAACTATGTCATAATTTTGACTTTTTATGCTCAAATTTTTTTTTAAGGTGCGGAAATGGGCTTCCATCGAAATGGGCTTCCATAGCCATAGCATGTAAAAAAAAAAAAAAAAAAAAAAAAAGTTCTAAACTTTTTGGGAACTTTTGGCTAGTAATGGGAATCAGAAGGGAATTCAATGTTGTGTATAGTAAGTTAGTGTTTAAGGACTCTTGGGCCAAACATGTATTCAGTAGATCAAATATGGACTTCTGTAAAGCCATAACATGCATAAAACAAATTAATAATAGTTTTTTTTATTTTTTTAAACCTTTTGTGAAACTTTTGGCTTGTGATTGGACTCAGGCAGGAAGTCAATGATTGTGTATAGTAAGTTAGCATTTAAGGACTCTTGGGCCAAAAACATGTTCAGTAGATAAAAAATGGACTTCTGTACAGCCATAGCATGTAAAAAAAAAAAAAAAGTTCTAAACTTTTTGGGAACTTTTGGCTAGTAATGGGAATCAGAAGGGAAGTCAATGCGTGTGTACACTGTAAAACCTAACAGTTGGATGTACTAAATAAAAATGAGTTCACTGCACTCAAACATTACCGAATGTTGTGTGGACACAATGACTGAAACAGAACTCAAAATGAATGAGTTATAGAACATTTCTAGTTCCCAGCATGATAATTGGATAATAATTGTATTGTTAAGTGATTAAATAAGTGATAATATCAAATTGGTGGTGACACCTGATGATAATGAGCAGAATCACTGAAGGAAATAGAAACACAAGAACTACAACTGACTTCAGCCACAGCTTTAGATGAAATCAACTGAAGGATAAAAGAAGACATTAAATCTCTGAAGATCTCAGCAGAGGAGGATTAAACAACTCCACATACAGCATTACCAGCTTCACACATTACTAACCAAACTAACTTTATTTCTGTCATTTCTGATATATTGAAAATAATAGTTTTGTTTGAATTCACCATGATGGTGTTCAGTGTTTGCGTTTGTTGGGATCTTGACCCTTGACAAAACATGTCTTGCTCTGGCTGCTTTAACGAAGCATATTTGTTATGATAAGACAAGCCAAGAGGAAATATGATCAGCTGGGGTTGGTTGTTTTTTGCTGTTGATATTATCGTTATTTAATGACTAAATCACTTATCTCATTCAGAGTCTAATGCTTTGGTTGTATGTTTTTTTTTTTTTGTATTATTCATAAAAGAACCTATGTGATTCTACAGCACAAGATCCAGGATGGTTGCGGAACTCAAACAATATGCAGGATATAAATGAATAAAATTAATGCACAGAAGGTTTTCATCTACAACAGTATTTGGACACACAGACATCAAGAATCAGCGTAAGAATCTCAACAATGGTGACAATCAAAAAATATATTCAGATAAACAGATCAACCTTGAACATAAAACAAGCTACAAAAAAATCACAACAAACACAGCAAAAGTAAAAGCAAATAGTAAGAATCAAAGAAAATTTGTCACAATTCAGATGCATAATTTATTCATGCCGCAATGCATGCTGGGACCCATGAGGGAGTTTTGATTGGTGGTACCCAGCATGCACTGCAGCATGAAGCTTTTCATTGATTGTCACCATTGTTGAGATTCATACGCAGATTCTTGATATCTGTGTGTGTCTAAGTAATGCCATAGATTAAAACTGCATTACAACTTTTGAGAACGGCATGATTTTTAAATTTTGCATATTCAATTACCGCAACAGTGCTGGAACTCGTGCTGCTGGATCACGTAGGCACCATTATGAATAATACAAATATTAAGAACACAATACTGCTATAACCAGCGCAAAAGACTCTTAGTGAGATCAGTGACTTAAGCCACCACATGATGATTGCACCAACATCACTGTATAGCCAACATCACCTAATCACATTTTCTCTAGGCATATCTTACTATAACAATGTGCTTTCTAAACACAAAATTAAAGCAACCAGAGGAAAACATTTTAAATGAAAAGTTTAAGGGTCAAGAGCCCAACTAAAGAAAAGACTCATCTCCATCATGGTGACATGATGAATGAATGATCAATTAAACTATTATTTTCATTAAAACAGAAATGACAGAAATAAAGTCAGTCTGGTTAGTAATGTGTGAAGCTGGTAGTGCTGTTTGTGGAGTTGTTTAATCCTCCTCTGCTGAGATATTCAGAGATTTAATGTCATATTTTATCTTCTGTTATTTCATCTAAAGCTGTGGCTTAAATCAATTGTAGTTCTTGTGTTTCTCTTTCCTTCTGTGATTCTGCTCATTATCATCAGGTGTTCATAATTAATGCTCAATCATCACTTAATTAATCACTTAATTGCTCAACTGCAACATATATTAAGAATCATTTAAAAAAAATTATATTAGTGTACTTAACTGAAATGAGCTTAGAGTACTCATAACTGCTGGTTTTTAAACTCAAATTATTTGAGGTAATAAGTTTCCTCAAATGTAATGAGTTTGCTTAACTCATTGGGTTTGACTTTGTGTGTGCTATTGTGAGCCAGCTCAGAGAACTAGCAAGCTCTCTGAGTTAATTTAAAGTTTGTTATTTCTGTTGTTTTACTCATTATAGTGAAGTTTTAGCTGTACAAATTATTTGAATGCAGTGTAAAGTTTAATTGGATATTAAGAAATATCCTTAGTATAGTGGACTCAATTAAAATAAGTTCAGAGTACTCATAAGTACAGTTTTTCTTTACTTCAATTAAGTTTGTTAAACTCAATTTAATTGAGGTAATCAGTTTCCTCAAAATAAATGAGTTAGCTTAACTTGTTGGGTTTTACAGTGTATACGTAGTAAGTTAGTGTTTAAGGACTCTTGGGCCAAAAATGTGTTCAGTAGGTCAAATATGGACTTCTGTAAAAACATAACATGTAAAAATAATAATAATAAAAAAATAATAATAATTGAAAAACTTTTGTGGAACTTTTGGCTAGTAATGAGAATCCGAAGGAAAGTCAATGAGTGTGTATAGTAAGTTAGTATTTAAGGACTCTTGGGCCAAAAACATGTTCAGTAGATAAAAAATGGACTTCTGTACAGCCATAACATGTAAAAAAAAAAAAAAAAAAGTTCTAAACTTTTTGGGAACTTTTGGCTAGTAATGGGAATCAGAAGGGAAGTCAATGAGTATGTATAGTAAGTTAGTATTTAAGGACTCTTAGGCAAAACGTATTTCAGTAAATCAAATATGGACTTCTGTACAGCCATAGCATGTAAAAATAATAATAAAAAAAATAATAATAATTGAAAAACTTTTGTGGAACTTTTGGCTAGTAATGGGAATCAGAAGGGAAGTCAATGAGTGTGTATAGTAAGTTAATATTTAAGGACTCTTGGGCCAAAAATATGTTCAGTAAATCAAATATGGACTTCTGTACAGCCATAGCATGTAAATGAATTAAAAACTAAAATAAAGTTCTAAACCTTTTTGGGAACTTTTGGCTAGTAATGGGAATCAGAAGGGAAGTCAAAAAGTGTGTATAGAAAATTAGTGTTTAAGGACTCTTGGGCCAAAAATATGTTCAGAAGGTCAAATATGGACTTCTGTACAGCCATAGCATGTAAATGAATTAAAAACTAAAATAAAGTTCTAAACCTTTTTGGGAACTTTTGGCTAGTAATGGGAATCAGAAGGGAAGTCAAAAAGTGTGTATAGAAAATTAGTGTTTAAGGACTCTTGGGCCAAAAATATGTTCAGAAGGTCAAATATGGACTTCTGTACAGCCATAACATGTAATAAAAATTAATCCATCTTTCTTTCTTTCTTTCTTTCTTTCTTTCTTTCTTTCTTTCTTTCTTTCTTTCTTTCTTTCTTTCTTTCTTTCTTTCTTTCTTTCTTTCTTTCTAACTAATTAATCCATCTTTCTTTCTCTCTACCTAATCCATCTTTCTTTCTTTCTAATTTATCCATCTTTTTTCTTTATAACTTATCTATCTTTCTTTCTAACTAATCTATCTTTCTTACTAATCCATCTTTCTTTCTTTCTAATCCATCTTTCTTTCTAACTAATCTTTCTTTCTTTTTAATATATCTTTCTTTCTTTCTTTCTTTCTTTCTTTCTTTCTTTCTTTCTTTCTTTCTTTCTTTCTTTCTTTCTTTCTTTCTTTCTTTCTTTCTTTCTTTCTTTCTTTCTTTCTTTCTTTCTTTCTTTCTAACTAATCCATCTTTCTTTCTAACTAATCTTTGTTTTATTTTAATATTTCTTTCTTTCTTTCTAACTAATCTTTCTTTTGTTCTAATATATCTTTCTTTCTTTCTATCTAATCTTTCTTTTGTTCTAATTTATCTTTCTTTCTTTCTTTCTAACTAATCCATCTTTCTTTCTTCCTTTCGTTCTTTCTAACTAATCCATCTTTCTTTCTTTCTAACTAATCTTTCTTTTGTTCTAATATATCTTTCTTTCTTTCTAACTAATCTTTCTTTTGTTCTAATATATCTTTCTTTCTTTCTAACTAATCTTTTTTTTGTTCTAATATATCTTTCTTTCCTTCTTTCTTTCTAACTAATCCATCTTTCTTTCTTCCTTTCGTTCTTTCTAACTAATCTTTCTTTCTTTCTTTCTTTCTTTCTTTCTTTCTTTCTTTCTTTCTTTCTTTCTTCCTTTCGTTCTTTCTAACTAATCCGTCTTTCTTTCTTTCTAACTAATCTTTCTTTTGTTCTAATATATATTTCTTTCTTTCTTTTTTTCTTTCTTTCTTTCTTTCTTTCTTTCTTTCTTTCTTTCTTTCTTTCTTTTTTTCTAACTAATCAATCTTTCTTTCTTTCTAACTAATCTTTCTTTCTTTCTTTCTTTCTTTCTTTCTTTCTTTCTTTCTTTCTTTCTTTCTTTCTTTCTTTCTTTCTTTCTTTCTTTCTTTCTTTCTAATCCATCTTTCTTTCTTTCTTTCTTTCTTTCTTTCTTTCTTTCTTTCTTTTTTTCTTTCTTTCTTTCTTTTTTTCTTTCTTTCTAACTAATCTTTCTTTTGTTATAATATATCTTTCTTTCTTTCTTTCTTTCTTTCTTTCTTTCTTTCTTTCTTTCTTTCTTTGTAACTAATCTTTCTTTTGTTCTAATATATCTTTCTTTCTTTCTTTCTTTCTTTCTTTCTTTCTTTCTTTCTTTCTTTCTTTCTTTCTTTCTTTCTTTCTTTCTTTCTTTGTAACTAATCTTGCTTTCATTTTAATATATCTTTCTTTCTTTCTTTCTTTCTTTCTTTCTTTGTAACTAATCTTTCTTTTGTTCTAATATATCTTTCTTTCTTTCTTTCTTTCTTTCTTTCTTTCTTTCTTTCTTTCTTTCTTTCTTTCTTTCTTTCTTTCTAACTAATCCATCTTTCTTTCTTCCTTTTGTTCTTTCTAACTAATCCATATTTCTTTCTTTCTAACTAATCTTTCGTTTTTTCTCTAATATATCTTTCTTTCTAACTAATCTTTCTTTTGTTCTAATATATCTTTCTTTCTTTCTTTCTTTCTTTCTTTCTTTCTTTCTTTCTTTCTTTCTTTCTTTCTTTCTTTCTTTCTTTCTTTCTTTCTTTCTTTCTTTCTAACTAATCCATCTTTCTTTCTAACTAATCTTTGTTTTATTTTAATATTTCTTTCTTTCTTTCTAACTAATCTTTCTTTTGTTCTAATATATCTTTCTTTCTTTCTATCTAATCTTTCTTTTGTTCTAATTTATCTTTCTTTCTTTCTTTCTAACTAATCCATCTTTCTTTCTTCCTTTCGTTCTTTCTAACTAATCCATCTTTCTTTCTTTCTAACTAATCTTTCTTTTGTTCTAATATATCTTTCTTTCTTTCTAACTAATCTTTCTTTTGTTCTAATATATCTTTCTTTCTTTCTAACTAATCTTTTTTTTGTTCTAATATATCTTTCTTTCCTTCTTTCTTTCTAACTAATCCATCTTTCTTTCTTCCTTTCGTTCTTTCTAACTAATCTTTCTTTCTTTCTTTCTTTCTTTCTTTCTTTCTTTCTTTCTTTCTTTCTTTCTTTCTTTCTTTCTTTCTTTCTTTCTTTCTTTCAACTAATCCATCTTTCTTTCTTAATCCATCTTTCTTTTAACTAATCTTTCTTTCTTTCTAACTGATCTATCTTTCTCTCTTTCTAACTAATCCATCTTTCTATCTTTCTAACTAATCTTTCTTTCTTTCTTTCTTTCTTTCTTTCTTTCTTTCTTTCTTTCTTTCTTTCTTTCTTTCTTTCTATCTATCTATCTATCTATCTATCTATCTATCTATCTATCTATCTATCTATCTATCATCTTTCTTTCTTTCTTTCTTTCTAACTAATCCATCTTTCATTCTTTCTAACTAATCTTTCTTTCATTTTAATATATATTTCTTTCTTTCTTTCTTTGTAACTAATCTTTCTTTTGTTCTAATATATCTTTCTTTCTTTCTTTCTTTCTTTCTTTCTTTCTTTCTTTCTTTCTTTCTTTCTTTCTTTCTTTCTTTCTTTCTTTCTTTCTTTCTTTCTTTCTTTTTTTCTTTCTAACTAATCCATCTTTCTTTCTTCCTTTTGTTCTTTCTAACTAATCCATATTTCTTTCTTTCTAACTAATCTTTCGTTTTTTCTCTAATATATCTTTCTTTCTAACTAATCTTTCTTTTGTTCTAATATATCTTTCTTTCTTTCTTTCTTTCTTTCTTTCTTTCTTTCTTTCTTTCTTTCTTTCTTTCTTTCTTTCTTTCTTTCTTTCTTAATCCATCTTTCTTTTTAACTAATCTTTCTTTCTTTCTAACCGATCTATCTTTCTTTCTTTCTTTCTAACTAAT
>JARQWZ010005991.1:0-62904 GCA_033150135.1 Gobio occitaniae | reverse complement strand
AAAAAAAAAAGGAAAAAGTCATGACTCTGCCGGCACCCTGTTAACCCCGTGATGAACCCTCATTCAGCAAAGTCTTGATTATGGATTGCCAACATGTTGCAATGTACTGCCTCAGAAAGAAACATGAGAAACGGGCTTTGTGCAAAGAAACCGTTTTAATGAAAATATTGCGAATCACACTCCACATCTTGTACTAACTGTATATACACTATCGTTTAAAAGTTTGGGGTCTGTAATACTTTAAGTGAGGGATAATCCAGCTATTTTAATGCACAATGTGGAGGCCGAGAACTACCCAACATAAAGCATTCAGATCATTAATGCACAGCTAGCCGTGAATTATCCCGCTTAGAGCATGGTCATTTGCCAGCATTGACAACTTAAAGCTGTTATTGATGTTTGCAGTGTAATATTTGACGTAGTTACGACTCGCAATCTACCCGCTTCAAATCAGACATGACCTCTGTGTGCAAGTGATGTGTGTGATGCTACATTAAGCATTAATATAGAAGGGTGTTTAAGCTGACTTGGAACTACTGTACCTGTGCATTAAATGGTTTTAATGCACACCTTCCAGCCAATCAGAGTATTCAGACAGACCATGGTATAATATTTTTGAAAGAAGTCTCTGTAGCATTTTATTTTACATTCCTATTCCCCATGTATATACTATGTACTGATTCTAGTAATTGCAATAACTGGGTAATAACTAGGTACTAACCGTGAACCTAACCTTAACCCGGGGGTTTTCAAACTTTATGATGCCAAGGACCCCAAAATACGATAAATCTTTTATGAGGGACCCCCATCCTAAATTATAATATTAATAATATAATAATTTGTTATATTTATATAGCGTTTTACATTGAAGGGGGGAATCTCCTCATCCACCACCAATGTGCAGCACCACCTGGATGATGCGATGGCAGACATATTGCGCCAGAACGCCCACCACACACCAGCTGATTAGTGGAGAGGAGACAAGATGATGAAGCCAATCGTGTATATATATGTGTGTGTGTGTGTGTGTGTGTGTGTGTGTGTGTGTGTGTGTGTGTGTGTGTGTGTGTGTGTGTGTGTGTGTGTGTGTGTGTGTGTGTGTGTGTGTGTGTATGTATGTATGTATGTATGTATGTATGTGTATATATATATATACACATATATACATATATATATATATATATATATATATATATATACATATATATACATATATATACATATATATATATATATACACACACACATATATATATATATATATATACATACATATATATATACATATACATATATATATATATATATATATATATATATATATATATATATATATATATATATATATATATATATATATATATATATATATATATATATATATATATATATATATACATACATACATACACATACATATATACCTATACATATATATATATATATATATATATATATATATATGGGGATGATTAGGAGGCCATGATGATGGACAGAGACCAATGGGCAAATTTGGCTAAGATGCCAGGGTTACACCCCTACTCTTTATCGAAGTACATCCTGGGATTTTTAATGACCACAGAGAATCAGGACCTCCGTTTAAAGGGATAGTTCACCCAAAAATGAAAATTAGCCCATGATTTACTCACCCTCAAGTCATCCGAGGTGTATATAACATTCTTCTTTCAGACGAATAAAATCGGAGTTATATTAAAAATGTTCTGGCTAATCAAAGCTTTATAGTGGCAGTAATAGTTGCTCTGTTTTTGAAGTCCATAAAAAAATGCATCTGTCCGTCAAATAACTGCTCCACGCGGTCGATGTGTTTGTGTAAGAAAAATATCCATATTTAAAAATGTATTTCATTTTTTTTTCTATGGCTCTGCATCAGCCGTCCCCACGTCATCACTTCCAGCGAATAAGGTCAAAATACATGCAAAATACCGGCACGATCATAGATATATACATAGATTCCTCATTAGTGCTTGCGCGGATCAGTCGAATGAGGCATCTATGTATATGTATATATATATATATGTGTGTGTGTATGTATGTGTGTGTATGTATATATGTATGTATGTACGTACGTATGTATGTACCGTATGTATGTATGTATGTATGTATGTATGTATGTATATGTATGTATATGTATATATGTATGTGTATGTGTATATATATATGTGTGTGTGAATGTATGTGTGTGTGTGTGTATATATGTTATGTATGTATGTATGTATGTATATGTATATATATATATGTATGTGTATATATATGTATGTGTGTATGTATGTGTGTATATATATATATACTCTTGAAGGACCAGCACCACATCCTCTAGTACCACTGTTTGAAGAATTCATCTTCCAGAATCTGGCAGTACGTTTTGGGAGTTCATTTTTAGTCCATCTCTGCAAAACGGACTTCAGGATGGACTAAAATGAACTCCCAAAACGTACTGCCAGATTCTGTAAGATGAGTGTGTGTATATAAAAAAAAAAAATATGATCAGAAAATCAACGTGCCTAATAATTCTGCACTCCCTGTATCTGTGAACCATGAAAAACTGATGTCCACACTCCACAGAGCCTGATTTCAGAACACTCCGGGAACAGAAAGAGCTGAACAGCAGCTATAAATGCTTAAGTGACAATCCATCTTTCTAATTACACTTTATCAAGGCATCACATTCACCTCAGGGCCCTCATTAATCCATTTCTCTGAGCCATTAGAACAGCCGGTCTTGCAAGTGACAGCATCACATTGTTACATCATGGTCTGCCTCCGAAAATGTGTTGCCACGTTGGCCTTGTGAAACAACACTGTACATCATTATTAGTAAAAGAGATCACAATATATGGCCTGCCATCGTCACAAACTGTTCTGCAAACTTCAACCTGCTCTAATAGTGGAGCCCAATCCCCCGTTTCAAACCACTGTCAATTCCCTTTGAAGTTGTGACTAAATATTTGCTGACATTGAGGGAGCGTGTGTCCTTTTCAGAGTGTTTGCTCGCTAGTTTCCACTGAACTGGCTTTCTTCAGATCGCTGGTACACGTGTGCCTGGCCTGCTGCCCTTAGATAAAGAACAGAGAGAGTTAGAGAGTGAGGGGGGAAGGAAATCAAAGGAAAAAGTGATAAGAGTAAAACAAAAAAAAGTGATGGTTTAAATGAGTTCAGAATTAAGAAATGTTCACATGCTTGCCTTTTTGCATAATGTGCATGTCATGAAAACAAATACAGACATGTTGCATGTGCTGGTTGCACCCTTAAAGGATGTTTAACCTGTAATATTGAAAAATGAGCTGTGGCATTAAGAGTGCTGAAAGCCATACCTCTGTAACAGGGCCACCCAGTAACCATGAAGTACAACATGTCCCATGATAGAGGTGAGAGACCACTTTACAAAGGAATTCAGTCCAATTTGAATCCTCCAACAGAGGGCACGGAGAGCTGATACACAGCCTCTTCACTGCAAAAGAGGAAGCACATGACACTTCAACAGGAGGGTGGAAATATTTAGAGAACTCTTCTGCAAATTTGGATAATGCCGTCCTGGAAAACCTGCTTTTAGTTTATTTGCATGCTCAAGTTTGGCATTGCCAATGAGGAATAAAAACATAAAACGCACTAAAATCAGTGGATCTGCATTTATTCCATAATGCATGCTAGTTTGTTTACAACTCATAAATCCCTTTAGCTGTCCCGCTACCGCAGATTCATGGTTTCTGTTACAGGGGCGGTCCCATAGTCACGGTGGCCGTCTGAGGAGGAGGATTAGGAGAGGATCCACTGACGAAACAAGTCTAGCCAGATTGGGCGTACCGTCCTTCGACCCCAGCCCCTCACGGTGTTATTAAAGAGAACTGGCAGCATCCCGCTCTCCCTGACGCTCACATTAATCTAAACAGAGGCTTCTCAATCCCCAACAGCAGATCTGAAGCAATTCCATTAACCTGGGCTTTACAGAGGATCCACGAGAAAATCCTCAGCTCAAGAGGAGTAACGGCTAGTCCTGCACTTAAAACATCTCATTAAATATATACATTCACCTAATCATTAAACACAAGGGCATTATCATCCTTACATAATCACAGATTAATATGCATGTTAATATTATAATACAATGAGGTCACTCTGGGGTTAAACGGTGCATACTGTGCTTAAACAAACATTTTCATTTAAAAAAAATTTGATATATGAACGCAACACGGACCAAAGACATGTAAACGAACCAAAACAGGACGTGATGTCACAAGATGCCGCTACAAGATTTGACGATGCGGAAAGATCGGTGTATCCAAAATGAGTAGAGGGCAAATGTGGAGCAACGAGGAGGTAAAGTGCCTCATCAATATATGCAGATCTGCGTTTCTGCACAACGGAGGAAATCCTGCGGCTGTTTTGAATGTTTTGAACATTTTATGAGCTCTTCGTGAGTTCTCAGATGGTAAAAATAAAACCATATGTACACGCATAAAATGATGGCGTTTAATCCAGCACACAGCATTGGTTTGATTGTTCGGTAAGCAGCTCCGTCGCAAAAAATACGCCATAAAAGCCGACCAATCAGGTTGTGACCGTATCCCTATGCCTTTGGTTCGGTAACTTTAGGTTCGCTGTTAAAAATGCCAGTGTGAACGCTAAGCGGACCAGCACTATATGTTTTGTTTTTTGGTCCAAACGAACCAAACTACAAGTGTGAACGCACCCTTACGCCCGTTTCACACATACTCCGTTTGCAGTGCGTATGCGGTGCGTATTTTTTTCCGTACCCATGTTAACGGATTACAGCTTTCACACTTCGTGCGGATGTTGTCCGTCAGTCCGTTCCAGGTGCGGTGCGTCTGCAGCAGTCCGGCGATCGTTTCTGTACCGAGTCTATTTTTTGCTGTGCTGCACTGCGGAATTAAAGTGACAGCACATTGTTCGCTTTAAAATAAACATGTACTGACACGAAAATCTAGTAATTTTACCACAGATGTATGTAATTTAAAATATACTCTGTTTCAAAGTCAACACATGGCTTTTTTTCTCGGGTAAAGCAAGGAAACGACACCTTACCTGGCATTTAGGTTAAAAAAATTGAAATAATGGAGAGCACGTACGTTCCTGGAGGTGGAAAAACAAAGGTCTTTATGACCTGCTTTTAAAAGGGTTTAAAAACGAAAGAAAAGACGAGAGTCGACTGTTTCTATTGTAAGTTTCTAATTTAAAATGTTTATAGGCTATAAGTTATATTTCAATGTTTTGCCACTTGTGTGAGCTAAAGTATAGGCTATATAAAGTTATATAGGCTATATAAATATAAAGTAATGAATTGAATAAAACGTTGTTTAAATGTACTACGTTAAAACGTGACATCTATGAAAGTGTAAACAAAGAGAATTGCAATTCTGACAAGCCATGTTCAGTAACAACTTTTGGATTTGAAATAAAAAATAATAATGAATAAATCTGTGTTTGTGGTATACAACCGCGGATCAGTTGCGCGCTGCAAACGCAGCATATATGAAAGCACAACAGCGCGTGCTGCTCCTGCACCGCATACGCACCGCAGACGGAGTATGTGTGAAACGGGCATTAGTACACAATGTAACTACAGAAGGGTCAAGTTTTAAATACGAAAAATATCGAAACTCTTTGGTCATTTTTGGAGATGCTAACGGTCTAATCAGATTCAATGATCTATGCTAAGCTATGCTAAAAGTGCCACCGCCAGACCCAGAGATCGGCTGAATGGATTCGAAAACGGTAAAACTCAACTTTTTAACTCTAGGGGAGTTGGAAAATGAGCCTATTTTCAAAAATAGTGGAGTGTTCCTTTTACCTCCATTATATCTTACCAATAATTCACATGGATACTGTGTATTGTTTTTTTGAGAGCATTCAGGCGCTCATGACCCATTTAACATCTGGAGTGACATCACCGCTGTGATCTGTTGATGCCAGCATGACTTCAGCACGACGGTGTTCCCAGGTAATAGCCTGTGTTCCCTGCCACATTCTGCCTAACCGCGGTTCAAGTTCAGTCCAGTCCTCTACAGGTCGGGTCGTCCAGCTCTTATCGCACAGGGCGGCCTCTTCACCGTATTCCTCACTGGCAGGGCTGAGCAACTGATACGCAGACTGGAGTCTAGAAAATAAGTAACCGTGTGTGTGTGTGTGTGTGTGTGTGTGTGTGTGTGTGTGTGTGTGAATGACCTGAAAGTACAATGTGACCTGTAAACATGATTGAGTAAAAAAAAAAAAGAAGCCTGTATTCCCTAATACTGAATCATGTAATTTAGCAATGATGGATGACCAGCCGCACTTTATGTGATTACTGTCAAACAGCAGAACAAAATATCAGACAGCTTTAAAGGAAGTGCATACATATAATCCAAATTAGGGTAAAGGCAGGTGCAAATGAGTTTTTAATCTGTAAATTGTAATGTTGCATATATTTACAGTACATGCTTGACAATATGGAAAAAGGGACTGTGAGATGGAAACATTCAGGGTTGTGTGAAGCTGATTTTTTTCATTAATTTAGCAGATGAGAGAAATTCAATTAAGAAGATTGAGTTCACTGGCCTAAAGCCAGCAGAGGGAATTATCTCAACCATTACAATACGCTTTATTGAGACGCTCTCTGCTTGTTTACCAACATCACAAAAGGGCCCAACACAACTAATGAAGGAATTCTAACAGACGCTCAAAAACATGAATACTACAGATTTAGACCGTTTAATGACATCATTCTGACATCTGTGCCCAAACAGCTTTGCAATTGCAACAAAGCTTCTGAACAGACGTTTAAAGTGGGCATAACACACACAGTTTCTGCCAGTCTCATGTTAATCTTGAGTATCTATTGAGTAGTATTGCATCCTTCATATCTCCCAAGAGTCTTTAGTTTTATCTTATTTATAAAAGACAGATTCTTTCTGAAATAGCCGAGCTCGTGCAGGCGGCCAGTGGGCGGAGCTAAGAGTCACGAGCGCGCACGCACACACACACACACACACACACACACACACACACACACACACACACACACACACACACACACACACACACACACACACACACACACACACACACACACACACACACACACACACACACACACACACACACACACACACACACACACACACACACACACACACACACACAATGGCATTATCCCTGGATAACTTTCGATTCCCTATACGTTCGTGTTGTTCACATTATAGGCACTTACACGCCGATTGCCAACAAAACACACACATTTGTTTCACTCACCGCATGCGATTTCGACTCGTGACCGGGAACAAACACACACACTTGCAGAACTCCGGAAAAACAAACTGCATCCACTGTTCCCTTAACACTGGGTTATTTGGGAAGCTGAACAAGGTGATCTTTCCCTCAGACCAGAAACACACTTCTTTAGTGACACTGTTGATTTCGTGGTCTAGAAACAAAATGACAGCGCTGCCGAAGGCTCCTGTTGATGGACGCACTCTTGCTCTCACTCTAGTTGATGTGTGTGTGTGTGTGTGTGTGTGTGTGTGTGTGTGTGTGTGCGCGCTCATCCGGGAGAAGTGCCCATACAAGGAATTCCTCTCTTTATGACGTCATACAGGGCCATATTCGAAAATAAACTTTCCAAAACTTGTTCGAATCCTGAAGGAGTGTATTTGGCACAGAAATACTCCGTCACATGTCCAACCTCGTTTTTTGAAATGTTGGCCATATTTAGCCTGAGAATCAACTCTTTAACAGTGTAAATAAGTCAGAATTCAGCCAATTTAACAATTCCACAAGTACGGTCCTCATCTGCAATACAGTCTGTTAAAGGAGAGGAGAAGCAGCAGAAAGAGAAGTGGAAAGAACAACAACTAAGAAGTAACATTCTCCTGCAGAGGAGAGCGCGCTCCGTATTTAAGGTTGTTCCTAGAGGGATTTTTCCTAGAACTCCACTCTTTCATTTGACAGAATGTACAGAAAGTCCAATTGACCGCAGCGTCTGGTTAGCAGAGTCTGTATTTAAAAAAAAAAAGAGACAGCAACTGATCCTGATCATCTGTTTATTTTCATTTCGGCCTTGAGACATTACTCCACCTTTGTGTGCTAATCGCAGTGCTGACCTGAAATGCTCCACCACCACAGAATATATTATAGTACATCCCGGCACAGCTGTAGCGCAGACACTGTTGCTCAAGTTTCACAGTAAGCGAGAGATTTCCCTACAGAAGACTTGAAAATCTCAGCTTCAGCGCCCGTTAGACTCGTGCTCACAGCTGAATTACGTCAGATAGGGGGATTCACATGGATTCAGCAGCTTAAAACTGTAGCCTATATAGGTTATGGATCACTACATCTCAGACGCCGCAGTCATTTATCTTTATTATTGAATTAAGGCCTTCAACTTCAGCCAAATCAACTAAGATTTAGAGCTGGAAAATATATCAGGCTGCATAAAAATCCCTCAAATGTTCATGGTGCGCAATAGATCGTCTTACATCATTAAAATTCACATAATTCACAACCACACACGCCGTTGTTATCGCTTCCATAAGCGATTTTTGGTTGTTCCCATAACAACGATCCACAATGGGTGGAAAGCTGTGACAGGAACGAGTTAGCGAGGGAGGTGAGATCCAAAAATTTCTTTCTTTCTACTCCCTTTTTTTCTCCCACCATGTGCTTCTCTTTCTTTTACTCTGTTTTTTCTGCCTTTTCAGTTTTTCCAAAGTCTGTATGTGCTGACAAGCACTTCATAAATGTTAACTATTTTGTGGCCTTTTTTATTATTTTTTTACATTCTTTCAGACAAGCAAGGACATTGTGACTGTCAAGGAAAGTACTAGACCTTCTCAGCATTCCAACTAAACAGGAATTTAATTTATCAGGGATTACATAACCCTCTCCATCTCACAAACGCAGTTGCTTCTATTCAGCAGAAACCACAACTCCTAGAGCCGTGTCCGTCGCAAGAGTGATTTCCCACAGCGAGCAAATAACAACAGAGCTCTGACCACATCCAAACCCCGGCACCCAAACACGTCCTCCTATCATAATATTGACTTCCTCTCTCAGTTGTTTCCAATGGACACTGTGAGAGAAGACGTGGTTTCCACTAAAGATGGACTCCATGTTTAGTCTCCTTAAGCAGGCATACGTCATTGCGGCACGTTACAGTAACGGTTGATGTGAAAGTTGGCGCACTTCTAGCGAATTAAAGAGAAAGTCAATCCAAACATGAAAACGGTGTTGTCATTTACCACCCTCATGTTGTTCTAACCCCCGTATTTTCTTCAGTGAAAGATAAAAGTTGATGTTTGGCATAACATCACGATAACTATAAAGAAAACTTTAACAATAACTATAATGATGATAGCTATAGCATCCACACCAACTCAATATAATGTTCTTATGATCAGCACACTGCAGTTATGGTGTCTGCAGCATTAAATACTCGAGTTTAAAGTGATTGATTCTAGGGATGCACCTTTAATGTGTTTACAATGATAATGGACTGAGGATGTGAGTAGGATTCGGTATTCGGGCCGAACCCCAAAAATCGGGATTCGGTGCATCCCTAATTGATTCTGAATGTTTTATTCATCAGTCAATGTTTTATTCATCAGCTAGAAAAAAATATTCTGACAGTGATTCCAATGACATTCCTGTGTCTTTATCATTATAGCCGTGGTGTGGACTATTTCACACACCTATTTGCATAGAATTAGAATGATTATTAAAACTTGAAGCTTTATAGACAGATAGGTTGAGAGTGACTCTTGAAGGACCAGCATCACATCCTCTCACATCACTGTTTGAAGAATTCATCTTCCAGAATCTGCCGGTAAGTTAAGAGTTCATTTTTAGTCCATCTCCTATCCTGACGTCTGTTATGCAGAGATTTTACAACACTTCAGCTTGTGATTCTTGTTAAGTGGGGGTCATTTTTTAGGATTCTTTACCTAACTGAAGTCTCGGAGATCCTGACACCTTGCACTTCTGGAGACTCCAGGTAGGTTGCAGCTCTGAAAAATGGTGGCGCTGGAGACTTAAGTCTTCCTGATGGTTTCACACTCAAATCTGATTTCTTTTGCTTTTCTTCACCACCCGTTTTTGTCTGACCCTGCAGACCCAATGAGCATTTCACTGTCCACTGGTAATGCCTTAACTGCAATTTATAGTATTGCATTAGCAGGGCTTGACATTACCACCCGCCAGCCCGCCAAATGCGGGTGGATTTCAGCTGTGGCGGGTAAGACAGCCACTCCCACTGGCCACTTTGGCGGGTTGAATATAATTTCATCTTACAGTCAAATGAAATGCCAAGACGGTCGTATCAAAAAATTACAATTCTTTATCGATTAACTTCCAGTTAGTGAAGGCGGAGTAGGTGGAATTGCGCTGAATTTATTTATTTAAATAGGGACAGTGCATATTAATGAACATCAGTACAAGTACACAATGTAAATATGCTAGAGTTAGCACCACAGCTAATTTTCATCTATTGTCCCTAGGCAGATAAAAAACAAAGACAAGAATAAACATGCATACACACCCTCAACAGTTTGAGGGACACAATACACACTAACAGAAATACACTGACAGCAATAATAACAAAAGAATATACGAACAAGTAATTAAGTAATCGTCACACATAAGAAGTTCATGAGGCAGTTTAAGAATGCGTGCAACTTTGGTTTTCTAAAAGCCATATTTTTAAATGAGTTTTAAAATTAGTGTATGAGGAACAGTCCCTTATTGTAGGGGGTAGGCTATTCCAATATTTACTACCCTTTACTGACAAGACAGTTTGTCCAAATGTAGTGCGCCTAAAAGGTATTACACAGTCTCCTTTTTTAGAGGTCCTTGTTCTACCATCACTCTCAGTTCTCTTAAAAAAATCATTCAGTGAGGGAGGGGCAAGATGATGTATAGTCTTATAAACAAAGCAGGCGTACTTAAAATTTATAAATTTTCAAAACTCAATAATTTATGTTTTTCCAGTATGGCACAGTGATGAACTGATAACGTTTTTTTATCAAAAATTGTAATTGCTCTTTTGAAGAGTATTTCAATAGGCTTGAGTGTTGTTATATTAGTTAGTGACCAATTTGTAAAACAGTACTCAAAATGTGAGAATATCATTGTGTGTAAGTACATTCTGGCAGCACTTAAGTAGAGAAATGGCCTTATTTGTTTGAAATTCTGTAAAATGAATTTAACCTTATTTGCCACCCTTTTTATGTGGCTTTTGAATGTTAAATTACTGTCCATTGTCACCCCCAAATATTTAAATTCCTTTACAATTTTTAACTCCTCTCCTCTAAGAAACCCGTTAGACTGTATCACCTTTGTGTTTTGTTTTGAAAATACCATGCAAACGGTCTTGTTGGTGTTCAAATGAAGACAAGACCTAGTAAGCCAATCATCAATACCGAACATTGCAGATGTAAGAATAGATGAAACCTCCTGATAATTTTTGCCATACGTGTAAATTACAGCATCATCTGCATACATCTGGATGTTAACATTTTGACATACATCAGGCAAGTCATTAATATAGAGTGAGAATAAAATTGGACCAAGTATGGAGCCTTGAGGGACCCCTACCGGACAATCAAGAATGGGGGATTTGGTGTTACTAACACAGACACACTGCTTTCTACTGGATAGGTATGATTTCATCCAGCAAAAATTAAAATATGTTAATTTTGACAAAAGCACTTGATGGTTTACAGTGTCGAACGCCCTCTTTAGATCCAAAAACACAGCACCGACATAAGAGCTTTTATCCAGATAGCATTTGATTTTTTCTAAAAAAAAAGGCAGTTTGCCGTTTCTGTGGAATGTTGGGCTCGAAACCCAAATTGCATCGGGTGTAATGGATTACAGCCTGTGTTTAGATGTTCCATCATTAGCTTAGCAACCCATTTTTCTAATACCTTAGACACAACAGGTAGGAGGCTAATTGGCCGGTAGTTAGCCATTTCTGTTCTTTCTCCTGATTTAAAAATGGGACTGACCATGGCCACCTTCCAAGCTGATGGGATGATTGAATGTTGTCCGTTAGATACGGTTGACCAAATGCGTGATCGGGTGTAAGAGAGAGTCCTTGTGCCTTTTTATGAAATTTGTGTCAAGGCCATAGAAGTCCTTAGCCTTGGAGTTTTTCAGAGTCCCTATGATATTTGCCACTTCTGATTCTGTTATTTGGTCTATAATGAAACCCGGTTGTGTATGATTTACACTACAAGGGGGGTAATTAGGTTGTTTGTAAAGTTGGGTAATTTCATTGACTGAGTTTATAAAAGAGCTATTTAATTCTGTAGCTATAATGTTAGGATCAGTTACCAGTTCAGATTTAATTTTCAGTTCTAACTCTTTATTATTGTAATTCAGTTTTTTACCAATCAATTTATTTATGTTTTGCCAAATTTTTTTCCCATTCCCTTTGGCATCCTCAATAATTTTGATAAAAAAGTTAGCTTTAGCTTGCCTTATTGTCTTTATTACTTTGTTTCTCATTGAAGTAAATTTTTGTCTGTCTGTTGTGAGACCTGATTTTAAAGATCGTTTCAGTAACTGATCTCTATCCTTCATGAGGTGTCTACAATAATGAATGACACAACAGAAGCGCTCTCTCTGCCGCACGAGCGGTCAGTTCTCCTTACACCTGAATAGTCAAATACACACGCACACAGATGTCAAAATGTCCATCATGTGGGAGTATCTCGCATAAACACAGTTGGCTATGGTCTGTCTTTAAAGGTGTCATGAACTGGCTTTTTCATTTTTTTATACTGTTGTCTGAGGTCAACTTATAACATTTGCATGGTTTTTACATTCAAAAACATCATAATGAATAAGTAATAGGCTACTTTCTGCCTTGGTTTTGAGGCTCTCTGAAAAACGCTCGGTTTTGATGGGCGTGCCGCACTGAAGACTTGGAAGAAAACGCCCACAGCTAGGATTGGATAAGATTTGCAAATTTTAATGAGCTTCTGCTCCCCTGTCAGTGACGGCGTGTGGCAAACGGCAAACGGAATGAATCACCCAGCCCACAACCAGGGCTCGCAAACACAATGATTCATCTCTCATCCACCCGCGATTGATTGGAATGATATTTCTGTATCATTTCGCTCGATCATCAGTGAATATAACCGCGAACCGTACACACACACACAAACAAGCTCGTCTGAAAAGCACATAGCCCCGGGACTTTGGGCTTTGCGAGCACTGGTGTTACAAGTCCGAGTCTGATCACGAATGAACCAATAACAGCTTCTCCAACCTGTGACCACGTGCTAAGGTATGTAATCAATAGATATCAAATGGTCTGTAACAATGCAATACTAACACACCTAAAAAACATGTTTTACTCACATAAGTGTGTTGCACCGTTCCTGTCGGATCCAATAAAGAAAGCACAGCATTGTGTTTTAATCTTAATATGTCTGCAATCCAGTCTCGACCTGTATCTGGTTTACAATCGATTCCGCATCATTTAGCTCCGCGGGTCGGTGGGCGGGGCTTGAGGCGGTGCTTCTGCATTCTATGACGTCAGTGGTCGACATATTCTGAGATATCTCATTTTACTGGCCCTGGTGTCAATAAAAGCTTTTCTTTGACTACTAAGAAAGTTTTCAGCTCTGAAACTTACAGGATATTCTTATATCACGATGAACTTTTATATATCAAAGGCTCAAAGGAAAGCTGATTTCTCAATTCATCACCCCTTTAATGTTAATCAAACAACTACAGATGTTAAATAAATGTATACATATTAAATAAACCTACTGTATCAGAAAAAATATTTTTTGAGATTGTTTTTGTAATTTGCTTCTTTGTTCTTTTATATAGCCTAACAAAAATAACTCAAAATAAATTTCTCATATTAGCCTAAGCTCATATAGCCCACCTGCTGATATAAAATGTAGTCTTGATTTGGGTGGTCACTCTGCGTTTGAAAGTTAAGGGTTTTAAATCTTCTAAATCAAGTAAAATGCCTTAAAATCAAGTAATTTAAGCATGTCAAAGTCAACTTCAATCATATAAAATGTAATTTCCAAACAGCAAAATTGTGGCCAGGGAAAATGCTGAGTGGCTGGTGAGGAACAAAGTTAATGTCAAGCCTTGTGCATTAGTATTGCATCCTCCTCATGGGCATTTCATATTTTTTGACTTTTTTAGAGTTAAATTTTATCTGTAAAAGAAAGCATGCCTAATAATTATACCAGAATACAAGGCGTTTTTCATTTCCAGCCTTCATGAACAATTATATATCACTTATAAATGATTAAATACAAAATTAATAGTAGTTAAGATTAATGTGGTTTGGAATTGGTAAAAATGTGCCTAGAAAAAACTTTGATCAGAAAACCAAACTGCCTAATAATTATGCAAACACTGTAGTTGCTTATTAGCATGCATATTACTAGGATATTAACTATTTATTAGTACTTATAAAGCACATATTAATTCTGCATGAGCATATTCTACATCCCTTAATCCTACCCGATAGCTAAACTTGACTACCTTTACTAGGAGTTTATTGAAGCAAAAGTTAATAGTGAGAATTAGACCCGAGTCTAAAGTGTGACCGAGAATAATACTGGTTGGAACAACAATCAAATGTTGATTCTGATTCAATGCCCAGTTCGTTCCAGTGCTGATTTATAAAACTGTACACTGCTTCCCATCGCCCTGCACTGCTGATGCTGTGTCTAATCCTGAGAAGGAATGTGACCTTGACGTTTGTCCTTGGCTTGCACAGAGGACAGGTCCACGGAGCTCAATCTGGCCTTCGCTGTCATCTATGGAGCAGATGCACATCAACAAAACTGGCAGGAAATCAGGCAGGCAGAATGACTGATGACCTTTATAGGACAAATAACAGTTTACCACAGTGATTATGTGGGAATGGAAGTGGAACGTAATACTCGCTTACAAACGAATACTTTCTATTATTTACAGCGTGTGAACATATCTCCGATACGATTCTCTATAAAAAACAATCGGATTGCTTTGATATCGCTACTTATATCCAAACTTCCGCTACTAGCCGTAGCCCGCTAGCCTTGCACGCGTGGTAACTTGTTTAACGTTACACCCGGTAAACACTAATAGCTACAATTCGCCATCGTAGCACTTCTGCTACAATGGCGAATAACTCGGATGTTTGTCTAATGTTACCTTTGAGTGCAGGTGAGGACACGTTCGAGCTGCATTCGGTGCAGTTGGAGTTGGAGTCGTTGGCGAGGCAGATTCGCGGCCTTCTAGACAGACAAGCTGTGCTGAGAGAGCGGCGAACAGCGCTTGAAACATCGCGCGCCGATGCTCACAAGTCAGTGGATACTAACATTTTGACTCCGACCTCGTCTACTCCGCGTGTTTCTCTGCACAGGACCCAAGCACCCAGGACGCGATCATCATCCCTGGTTTCGTTCACTCCGGCACCGACACAGCGCCATGGACCCTGGGTGTTTCCACAGCGGAAGACGCGAGCCAGGACCAGAGCGAGGACCTCTCCGCCCCTCCCGGTCTTCGAGATCTCCACCCGGAACCGCTTCTCCCCTCTTCGCGAGACGGAACGCGACGCTGTGGTCATCGGTACTTCCATCGTCCGCCATGTCCACGCTACCTCAGGTAAAGGCAAGGTTATCACTCACTGCTTTCCTGGTGCTCGAGTTCTCGATGTCGCTGCGCAGGTTCCCGAGATCCTGAACGGTGACGAGCGCATCGGAGCTGTCGTGCTGCACGCGGGAACGAACGACACCAGGCTGCGGCAGACGGAGGTTCTGAAGAAGGACTACAGGAGCCTGATCGAGACGGTGCGCAGAACATCGCCTGAAGCAACGATCATCGTGTCTGGACCGCTTCCCACGTACCGACTAGGACATGAAAAGTTCAGTAGATTATTTGCTCTAAATGAATGGTTAATGTCATGGTGTAATGAACAGAAGCTGCTCTTTGTAAATAATTGGAATCTGTTTTGGGAGCGACCTAGGCTCTTCCGTCCTGATGGCCTTCACCCCAGCAGAATCGGAGCGGCTCTTCTGTCGGACAACATCTCCAGAGCGCTGCACACCATCATATGACTAGTAAGTCAAAGTCCAAATCACAGTATTTGCTGTCCTAACTTAATTGACATAAGTACCAATGTAGAACATTATATAGAAACTGTGTCTGAACATAACTGTGTAGAACATTATATAGAAACTGTGTCTATTCCTCGTTTAGTGAGGTCAAACATTAAATCTACTGTAAGATCTAGGAAAAATCTAATTGTGATTAAACCAGAAAATCTCAATATTAGTGAACAAAACCAATTTTGTACTAACTTAATTGACATAAGTACCAATGTAGAACATTATATAGAAACTGTGTCTATTCCTCGTTTAGTGAGGTCAAACATTATATCTACTGTAGGATCTAGGAAAAATCTAATTGTGATTAAACCAGAAAATCGCAATATTAGTGAACAAAAACAATTTCTAAAACTAGGTCTTCTAAACATTAGATCGCTCACACCTAAGGCGGTTATTGTAAATGAAATGGTCACAGATAATAGTTTCGATGTACTTTGCCTTACTGAAACCTGGCTTAAGCCAAATGATTATTTCGGTCTTAATGAGTCTACTCCACCAGGATACTGTTATAAGCATGAGCCCCGTCTGATTGGTCGTGGCGGCGGTGTTGCAACAATCTATAGAGATATTCTAAATGTTACCCAGAAAACAGGTCACAGGTTTAATTCATTTGAAGTACTAGTGCTAAATGTTACGCTCTTAGATGTAAGGAAGAAATCCGTATTATCTCTAGCCTTAGCTACTGTATATAGACCTCCAGGGCCCTATGCTGATTTCCTAAAAGAGTTTGCAGACTTTCTCTCAGATCTATTGGTCAACGTCGATAAAGCATTAATTGTTGGAGATTTTAACATACACGTAGATAACACAAATGACGCGTTAGGGGCTGCGTTTACAGATCTATTAAATTCCTTTGGGGTCAAGCAAAACGTCACTGGTCCCACTCATCGTCTTAATCACACACTAGATTTAATTATATCACATGGAACCAACCCAACCGATATAGATATTATACCACAAAGTGATGATGTCACTGACCATTACATGGTAACTTGCATACTGCGTACTGCTGAAATCTGTCATGTTGCGCCACGTTATCGATCAGGCAGAACAATCCTTCCAACCACTATAGATAGATTCTCAAATACCTTACCTGATCTGTCTCAGCTGCTCAGTGAACCCAAACAAACAGATGAACTTGAGGAAATGACTAGCAGTATGAGCACCATTTTCTCTAGTACATTAGAAATTGTAGCACCAATTAGATTAAAAAAGGTTAGAGAGAAAACTAAAGCACCATGGTACAACAGTGCTACACACGTTATCAAGAGAGAAACTCGTAACTTAGAGCGTAAATGGAAACAAACTAATTTAGAGGTCTTTAGAATCGCATGGAAAGAAAGTATGTCACGTTATAAAAAGGCCCTAAAAGCAGCCAGGGCTGAGCATCTCCGCAAACTAATAGAAAATAACCAAAATAATCCAAGGTTTTTATTTAACACTGTGGCTAGACTAACAAATAAACAAGCATCGCCTGAACAAAATATTCCGTTACAGTTTAGTAGTAATGATTTTATGAACTTCTTCGCTGACAAAATAGAAAGCATCAGAAACAAAATTGTAAATGTACAATCATTAATGATGTCTTATGATTCAACCGCAATTATCGCCCCTCAAGAACTACTACACCGCTTTACAACTATAGGACAGGAAGAGCTAAATAAACTTATCATTGCATCTAAACCAACAACATGTTTATTAGATCCAATACCCACTAAACTACTGAAAGAGTTGTTACCTGTAGTGGAAGAGCATCTTCTCAATATTATTAACTCGTCTTTATCTTTAGGTCATGTTCCAAGAATATTCAAGTTGGCAGTCATAAAACCTCTCATTAAGAAGCCACAATTAGATCATAATAACCTAGCAAATTACAGACCAATATCAAATCTTCCATTCATGTCTAAAATACTAGAAAAAGTTGTGTCCGCTCAATTGTGCTCTTTCTTGCAAGAAAATGATATCTATGAAAAATTTCAATCAGGATTCAGGCCGCATCACAGCACAGAAACTGCACTCGTTAAAATCACAAATGATTTACTTCTAGCTTCTGACCAAGGCTGTATCTCAATACTAGTTCTACTCGATCTTAGTGCTGCGTTCGATACTATAGATCATAAAATACTATTAGATCGACTTCAAAATTACACTGGTGTTCAGGGACAGGCATTAAACTGGTTTAGATCGTATTTATCAGACCGCTACCATTTTGTCTGTCTAAATGGGGAAAAATCAAAGATAACATCAGTAGACTATGGGGTGCCGCAAGGATCCGTGCTAGGCCCTCTGCTATTCTCAATATATATGCTGCCACTTGGTAATATTATAAGAAAACATGGAATTAATTTCCACTGTTATGCTGATGACACTCAATTATATATTTCATCACGACCAGATGAAAACGCTAAATTATCTAAACTGACAGCGTGTGTTGATGATATTAAACACTGGATGACATGTAATTTTCTGCTATTAAATTCAGATAAAACGGAGGTGTTACTTATTGGTGCAAAAAATTGCCCACAAAACCTCTCACAATACAACTTTAACTTGGAAGGATGTCCTGTCGCTTTATCCACTACAGTAAGAGACCTGGGTGTTATATTAGACCGCAACTTGTCTTTCGAAAATCATATTTCATATGTTACAAGAACGGCATTTTTCCACCTTAGAAACATTGCCAAGCTACGTAACATGCTATCAATTTCTGATGCAGAAAAGTTAGTTCATGCATTCATGACCTCGAGACTAGATTACTGTAATGCTTTATTAGCTGGTTGCCCTGCATCATCGATAAACAAGCTACAGTTAGTCCAAAACGCAGCTGCTAGAGTTCTTACTAGGTCAAGAAAATATGATCATATGACACCAATTTTATCATCTCTACACTGGTTACCTATTAAGTTCCGTATCAATTACAAAGTATTGCTACTGACCTATAAAGCCCTAAATGGTTTAGCTCCAGTGTATTTAACGGATCTTTTATCGCCCTACAATCCATCGCGCTCTTTAAGATCACTAAACTCGAGGCTTCTGGTCATTCCTAGGATATCTAAGTCCACTAAAGGAGGGAGGGCATTTTCACATTTAGCTCCTAAACTCTGGAATAGTCTTCCGGATATTGTTCGAGGTTCAGACTCGCTGTCCGAGTTTAAAACTAGATTAAAGACGCATCTCTTTAGCCAAGCATTCACATTATAAATAAGTTTTATACTACAGTTAAATCGGATCAAAAGCATTAGTATTCTGAACAGCAGCTATGCTAATTATTTCCCATCTGCTTTTCTGTTGTTATCTCGGGACACTAGTCCCGAGGTAACTAGTTCGTCAGCTCCAGTTTGTATCCAGCCTCTGATGGAGACTTCAGATGCCCCTGTGATGAGACGACTCGACGCCTGTGAAGAGACGACTCAACGCCAGCGTTGTTATGGCCTAAAATAATACATGATTGATTAACTTATCCTAACATTTTTTTTCTTTAACATTCTCTTTTCTAACATTTTTCAATGTACATTTATGAAATGCACTTTCTGTGAAGCTGCTTTGAAACAATGTGTATTGTGAAAAGCGCTATACAAATAAATTTGAATTGAATTGAATTGAATGAATTGAATTGAACGTGTACAAGATCTCAATGCCAGAATAGGAACACAAAGCAAATGTTCAAGAACTCTTAAAATGATTGATACCTTTATAATATTGACAGTGTCATCACTTTAGTGAGAATGAGAGAGCATGAGGGTCCGTCTTGTTCAACAAGGACACCATTTATATGCAAATCACCCAACTCTTAAAAACACAACGCTCTAAGCCTTGAAAGAGCAGGGAGTTTTAGTTGTGTCTCAACATCAGCCCGTTATTTCCCAACAGATTCCTGCATGAGCCGAGTGATAGCGAGTGTGTTTGCTGATATTTGGGTTTGTCTATGCAGAAGGAGCATTGAGATTGGCTTCTCAGGAAAGAGCCACGGCTGTTGCCCAGTGACTCAGTCTGACTGAGATTACTACAGACCTGTCAGGCTCTATCAGAAAGGGAAGTGCTTTCTGCTGGCAAGATAACTCCAACACCGATCCGTACAAAACTCTTGTGTCTCACCTATCTCTGCAGCTCATTAAGGTTCATATCTGGGTGGGGAGCAGTGTTTTTATCTTCCAACGAAGCACAGGGCCATCCACTGATCTGTTCTGTCTGTTAGAGACTACACACAAAGACATTATGGATGGGTCGGAAGGGTCGATTAGTCAGTTAATGTGGTTTATAAGGTTATTTGTATTTTAAAGGTGCACTATGTAATTTTTTTTCAGTAAAATATCCAAAAACCACTAGGCCAGTGTTATATAGTTTGTTCAGTTGAGTACTTACAATATCTCAAATGTTTCCAACTTTTTGTAAACTGTGAGAAAATTGCTATTTTAACCGAGGAACCGGGACGTGTGAGGGAGTCGCCTGTCGATGACATCATATCTGCGTTACTCTCAGTTTCCGGTTTTATTTTGCAGAAACGCTTTACTCTCACTGCAGTGTGAACAAGTGTCATAGCAGCCGCTGAGAGAACACACAGAGTAACGTCATCACATCATTAACACACTCAGATGTGTCTAATATGATCATCAGAGCTGTGTTACCTCACACTCATGAGCGGAAAAGCTGAAGTGGCGCCGGCGACTGTGCCATAATAAAAGTCCTGCTGCTCGCGAGGTGTGTATTGCGTTCATCTTATTAACAATCGCTCCAGCGGTTCCTCAGCTCCACAACACTCGGTCCTGCTTCTGCTTCAGACTACAGTAACGTTAATAATCACATCATCAACATGATTTCTGCCCGAGTCCTATCCCGATTCTTTCCCACCGGCTGTGAGGTGAAGACCACATGTCCCAAGATTCTGCGCTCAAACGTGGCGTCATCAAACTACGCCTTTGTTTTGAATAGGCGACCTCTACCGGATGGAAAAGTTACATAGTGCACCTTTAACTTCCTTAACAAAAACTAATCGAAACTTAATGAAAACATTTTCGTTAACTGGGAAAAACAAACCAGACTAAAATAGATTTATGTCTCCACAAACCAATAAATCTTTACAATCTGCATTAAACTTAAAAATGCCATAAGATAGCTATAACACCAGATTGTTAAACATTTTTAAATGATACCAGCCTAAACTTTGCTGGTAATATCAGCCCTAAAATAATAAAAATAATAATAAAGCAAAATCTAAACTGCATTAAAATTCCAAACTTTTTAATTACTCGTGTACGTCTTTTGTTCATCTATGCGGACAAGCTTCTTGATCTGTTATTGACTAACATGTCTTTAAACTGGCATACACAACACAACATATTAATATTATTATTTCTATAATTCAAATCAGTAAAAGGATTGTTAGGCTGCATAAATTAGGTAAACTGGAAACGGGAACACTTCCCACAACACTCAATGTACGTGTTACATCATAAGAAGAATGGCATCTACGCTAATATTAGTCTGTCTGTCTCATCCTTATCCCGAGGTTACCGTAGTCAGCCGGATCTGGGCCGTATCCGGATCAGATGGTGGACCTGCACCCACCTCATTTTGACTACAAATTTTTATTGAGTTTTAGTCATAGTCTTTTGACTTAAATTGTAATGCATTCATTGAGCATTTAAGCATTACATAACCGACTGTTACTTGAATACATGTCAAAACTGGCATTTTGACATAATTGTGTTTTGACCGCTCAAGCCCAAAAATACACGAAAGAGAGCTCAATTCACTTTTTTTGTTTGTTTTTTAAAAACATCAGTATATCTTTAGTATATCAGGTTAAGGTAAAGCTTCAAATAAGTTTAAAGTACTTTTTTTTTGGGTCAGTTAAAATGTATTTAATTTCAAGTAATGAATATTTTTTTAATGGTTTTATTAAACTATTATAACCCTGATACTTTATTGAACAATAGGTGTTAAATACTGGTCTTAGTCTTTCATCCTGACTATGAATTAAATGGGAATTAAATTAAATAGGGTTTATTGTGTAACCAAAAACATATACATATATAATGCGTGAATTTTAATTATAAATAAGCTCGAAATACATCGGGACTCTTATTTTGAAATGTCTGCGCCTTAATATTGCAGTTGCTCATTCAAGTTCAGATGAGGGAGATAAAACATGCATTGTTACAACCGTCTAAAACATATTACTATATAAACATCGTAAAATAAACCAGGGCTCCAGAGTGCGACTAAATGGTCGCATTTTGCGACTAAAATTTGAAAGTGTGCGACTGAATTTTACATCCAGTCGCACATGTGCGACCAGTAAATTTGCCTGCTGTCGGTACTGGAGAAATTAAGAAAATACACTTACTAATTATAATTGATAGACGTTATGTCTGGCAAATTCTATATTTGCCAGCCGTTTCTATATGAGATCATATTAAACCATTTGTCCGTGATGCATTTTTGCCATTCGCAATCCAGAAGAGAGAAAGCGAGCTCACCACAACACCACAGTCAGCTTAATGAGTGACGATGGCCAAGAGAACTACACAAAAGTTTAGTCTGCTTAAACTTTAGGGATGTGCTGTGATATTAATCTAATTTTATTTTCGATTTTGGCTTCCAAGAATTATAAAGGTGGTATGAGGTAAAACTATTCCGTGTTCAGTCGAGCTCATCCTTCCCTTCACAGCCTTGCGCTGTCATTTCTACTTAAACCTAAACTAAACGTCAGAATCAGTGATTGTTGTAAACTGCAGTCTATACTGTTGCTAAACTGCGGGATGTGTTTGATAATAAAGAGCTATTAAATGCACAATAATCCGCGCAAGAGACGCGGTTTCTAACTTCAAGGCGGCTTATGTGTGTGTGCTGCGAAATGGACCGACTTGCACTTAATATTCACACGAAGCCTAAACCCTCAAATAAACAACAAATAGCCGGTGTCAAAATGACCGGATTGGAGAGTAGTTATTTTAACAGTTTATATCTTAAATGGGTGTAAATAGTTTGGAGAAATAGGAGAATATGATATTTTTAGTTCTGCATTCGGTCTTAAAGGGGCAGCGTCTAATAAACCTGCTGACGATTGAGCCATTAATTCGAATCGAACAAAAGGCAAATAGAAAATATTCACATCTCTTGAATTAATAACTTTAGCTTTTATAAGCATTAATCTATCAATTTATACAGTGAAAACTATGCAGTGTTATTTTACATTTCATTACTTTATTAGATTTCTTTGCAGGTTTGTTCTTTACAGTAATATTAATTTTAACAGACCTTCCGAATACCTGCACACTGGTCCATTTACAAATAGATGTTTTATATTTTTGTTCAAACTTTGCGGTTTCTTTTGCTCTAGATAATTTACTTTTCAGATTATAAAGCCATGTTAATTATGTTCTTAATTATGTTTTTTTTTTAATAAAATAAAAAAATAAAGTATAATAAAAAGAACCGGTAAGAATACCGTTAAAGTACCGGATTGATAAGCAGTATCGGTAAGAGTAGTAATACCATTAAAACCTTAACGATACCGATCCCTATTAGTAATACAGTGGAAATTAGTAGATTTGGTTAGCATGTTGATTTACGGTGTGCGCCCCTAAAATTTCTGGTTGTGCCCCTAAAATTTTCAGTTGGGGGCCACTGTGCTCCTAGTGAAAAAAGTTAGTCTGGAGCCCTGTAAACACTGTCATTATCCATCAGCATTAGTTCATAAACAATTACCTGGCATAAATGTGCGCTATTCATTGAAGCACTGAGGTCGCGTGAGCCTGTAGAAGCGCAATAGCGCCGCATTTTCCCGCAGTTAGATCAGC
Source organism: Gobio occitaniae (assembly GCA_033150135.1). Lineage (NCBI taxonomy): Eukaryota > Metazoa > Chordata > Actinopteri > Cypriniformes > Gobionidae > Gobio > Gobio occitaniae. Next base: position 38,963 of record JARQWZ010005991.1, on the reverse strand, counting down.
ACGATACAATTCAAATGTGCGCATTTATTACACAGGACATCAGTTCTGACTGGATCTCTTCCCTAATCTTCCCTCCCTAACATTTTCGTCTCGTTTTTATTTAGTTATCGTCTCTTTTTCATCAGTGAAAAAAGATTGTTGACGAAAATCATGACGAAAATTAATTTGTCAACAAAATGAACACTGCCTGCACCTAGACATGACCTTATCACAGTCCTGAAATGTCAGCAGAGACCTTTGACTACTAAATAATTCCCTTGTGAAGACCTCATCGGCACAGATCCTCAGCAAAGACCACAAGAATCAGTACTCAGCACAGATCCCTATGGCCAGCTTCGTCTCCATACCGGTGTGATAAACCTGATCTTCAGGCAGAAGGAACTGGATGAAATATTTTGAATGCAACCAATCCACAATCTGACAGCCTGAATCATAATCACACCACACCATTCTGTCACCCGAGGGTTCCTTGTAGGGTTGGGCAATGTCTACCAAACTGGCATCAGCCGACGTCTACAGTGAAACATCGGGGGAGCGTTTGAGCGTTAATCTCCGTTAATGCGCGTCTGGAGAAATAGCAAATGTGCTGAAAGGGCTTGAATGAAGCGCGTTTGGCTTTAGATACAACTACTAGATGATATAGCTCTGAATTATCATTACACCAAATGATCCTGAGTGTTTGTGGTGTGATCCGCACCGCTGTTTTAATGCTCTGCTCACTTCAACTAGAAACAAGAAAATGGTGCTACCGTTCGGTCTCGTGGTCCGGATGGAAACATACCGGGGTCAGGATGTGGACCATGGTCTGCCATTTGAATATCATTGGTTTAGTTTGTGTAAATCATCTAGTAGCCTATAATTTATTTGCCATTTTGCACAATAAAATCTTTAGTGTTTAAATTGTGTTTGTTTTGAATGTAATTTGTATTGTGATCGGGAATAACTTCATTATTTTTTCATTATTTCACGATGCCGGCTCAACATCGGGATGTCTGTCATCCATCGGCCCAACTCGAGTTCCTTGTCACTGTCGCCTCTGGCTTGCTTAGATTGGGACACTTAATATTCAGCAATATTACTGACACTACTGGATGAGAACTCAACTTGGCTGGATGATAACATCACTGTCTTCTGCAGAGCTGCTTTACAGCCGAACTGAACTCATTTCATAATTGAAGATTTCAATGACTGTATATTACTGTGTTTTTAAAGCTGATCTACAGCAGAATTGAATTCTGTTTGCATCATTGAATCGTTATTTTCACGTCTATCACAATAGTATAAAGCGCTATATAAAAGGTGACTTGACATTGCATCTTACGTTGTCTTGCAGAATCTCACGCCATGTGCATTGCATTTTATAATGACATGTCAAGTTAGCTAAAAAAAACTAAAAAGACCCCTGTATTCGGTTAGATCAGTGTTACTCATTGAGCGGCTCGCACCAGCTTAATCTGCGGTGAAAAATACCCAAAAACAGCGGCATTACAAGATGGAAATACAGACTAGAAAGGATATTTAAAGTTGCTCTGCCCTTACGCCCAAGTCAGTTTTGGCTGTTTTTCCAGCTTTTAACGGCGAATGTGCTCTTATAAATCAACGTTCTCATGTAATGCGCATCTATAACCAGTGTTGGGCACGTTACTTAAAAAGAGTAATTAGTTATAGTTACTCGTTCCTTCTTACAAATAGTAACTGAGTTAGTGAGTGAGTTACATCATTATAAAAGTAACTAATTACCAGGGAAAGTAACTACTGTGTTACTTTTTTTTTTCTTCAAATGTTCAAATAACTTGGATGCCCCCAATATTAAATATGTTAAATGAATGAAATGGACACTAAATAGAATAAATTATTATTATAAAACATCGTACATTAATGTACACTATTGTAATGTTGCTGTGGAACAATGTGAGAGACACCTATCAAATTCAATACATTATTGTAAATATTATAAGTAGGCCTACTAAAGTGTAAATATTATCAGTACTATACTACTCCTTTGGTCTTAAAGTCACAGCAGCACTAACTACTAATGAAGTTTGAAGCCTATTAAAAGTTTTCTACATTAATTTGGTTATTTCCTGTGAAATTATTACATTATAAAATACATTCAAAAAGTGTTTTAACCAGAAAAATGTGTGAATAATCTAGTTTAAAACAGCACTAAAAGAAAGTTTGCCTACCCACTATCTATCTACCTTTTGTATTTATTGCATTGCATGCATTGTATGTTCAGGGATGACAGACTGATAATCAGACATTTATGACTGCATGTAACTTTTGATACTTTGCGGTAAAAGTGTCTCTCCTATTGATTTTGTCCTATCAATGGGGCTCTCCTGAAAAAAAATAGCGAAGACCACTGGGTTAGATTGTTATGCTTCCTGTCAGGTTGTTTTTGAACACAACAATGCATCCTGTGTGAACACAACCTAAGAAAGGTGCCTGATCCAAGTATGGTGGACCCTAAATCATTACCCAATTATATAGAGCTTCCATAAGACCAACTATTTTTCTAGTCGTTACTTTCTAGGACGCTTACATTTTTCTAATTCAAACTCAATAAGGAAACCACTAGGCTTTCTCTAGGTGTCAGAAGGGTTAATTCCTTATAAAGAGTGTGATGATAATTCTCAGAATTGCTCATACGCTGAGGTTTAGATGTGTGAGGAGAGCACGGAAACGCTGGGTATTTTTGAAGAACTCGCCGTTCATTTATTCTGCCTCACACTTTCACTCTTTGTTTCTTGACTCTCTGCCGAAGGACCTGGGGTTTCTTGTAATTGAACACTCAACACTTTTTATAACAAGATGTCAATTTTTTCTCCAAGGTGACAAAAATAGTGTAGGTTCATGACAGCACTACTGTGTAGGGTGATTGATTTACCTCAGACTCAAGCTCAGGAAAAAGAACAGGCTCCATTCTGAAGATGAAGATGGCTCTTTGTGGGTCTACATTCTCAATATTTTTCTCTCATTCTACAAAGAAGAACAAAAAAAACAGGATTTATTGTCATAAGCAGATTTCATTTAGTTCTTCTAACAGGGTTCTGCTCATGTAACTTTAGAAAAATTAAGAAATAAAGTTGAGTTGTCATTCCATCATTTCTCCACTGTTTTATGAGCTTCAAGCTGAAAATAGTCTCTGAACTCATTGATCTCACAGAGCGAGCGGATGTTGCACAGTGATCTCAGAGAGGAAATACAACCTGTCAACTACTAGCATAGTTTCTAATCTGCCATTTAAAGACCCACAACAGTTTCAGTTCATTTTCTTCTCTTCATTGTAATTTTAATACCTGGTCATTTCTACATTCCTAGTGCCAAGAAACCTGCTGCAGTTCTCTCAAGAGTCAAGCTTTTGTAGTATGATTGAACAAATAATAATTCAAAACTACACAATATTTTGTTTGGTCTTGTCACAATACTCTTAGTGGGTTTTTACTAGGGGTGTAACGGTTCGCGTATTCGTACCGAACGGTTCACGGGGTGAGTTCCAAATGGAATCAGTATTCCCTATTTGATCATCCCTATGTGAGCAGGACACGCGTGTGCCGTGCCGTATGTAGCAGTTTGGAATGCACTTGGCAAAGGGAGCGGCGTAATTTCCTCATTATCTTCAGCTGGGATTTTCAAACATTTTCGGCTTCAGTTTCGGTTTTCGGCCAAGTGCATACTAAATTTTCGGTTTCGGTCCAGAATTTTCATTCCGGTGCATCACTAATCTGCATAATTTTTTTCTTTTTTTTTAGCCTAACTGTTGCAAATAAAAATATTTTTTTATTTTAAAGAGTTTATAAAAATATGCTTTGTAATAGGCTGCTGTATATAAAAAGTAATATAACTCTTAAAAATATGAATTATATATTTATTTATGCCGGCGCTGCGTTGTCACAGGAAAATCCCAGCTGAAGATAATGAGGAAATTACTCCGCTCCCTTTGCCAAGTGCATTCCAAACTGCTACATACGGCACGGCACACGCGTGTCCTGCTCACATAGGGATGATCAAATAGGGAATACTGATTCCATTTGGAACTCACCCCGTGAACCGTTCGGTACGAATACGCGAACCGTTACACCCCTAGTTTTTACTAATCTACACTTTTTGTAAATCTGCTTTGTGATCAGGTTTACATTATCAGGGTCTGCTTTCAATCGAAAAAAGAAAAAATGCTATACAAGGAACTTAATGGTTAATGTTGATGGCCTGTACTAGAAGTTACATTTACCTTGATAACCTCATCCATTAAAGAAGCACATGATAAACAAAGAAAAGCCACTACCGTTCATACTTTTATTGTAGAGTGGAAAGATAAGAGTATTCTGGAAATAATAACAACAAGTAGCAATAATAACAAGATGAATCACAATATACCAGAAAAGAAACAAATGACATAAGTTCATTTTGGGTAAAAAGAGAGGAGGATACTGAAAAATGTAAGTAAAATGAAATATTCAATACAAAGTATCCAGTCACCATGTAACAGGATGATTAACCCAAACCACACTTTATATGCTATGCATCATGACCATAAAGACCATGTCAAATTACATTTGGATTGACAGTTTACATCCAAGGTGTGACTGGCAATCATTGTTAAATATTACACTATTTGACTGTTAGTTTCAAAGCTGTTTGTGTACATATTACATTTCCTCTTGTCCATTTATAGGCTACACAGCATCACAATACAGACAGCGGAAGAGCAAGTGACGCAGAGTCTAATGTGATTAATCGTATATTCTGAGTGCACGGCTTAAGCCTAAAAGTCAAGGGCAGGTAAACAAAAACAAGCAACACATCACCGTAATAATCCAACAAACCTTGCCATCTTTTCAAGAAAATTCCACCAAAATATAAATTTCAGCCTTGTGTGATCTGTGCATCAAAATCATCAAATGAAATATGAAATCTCAGCAGTTGTTTCCCAGCAAGAGCAGAGGAGATGCGATGGTAACATTGGATGCTGCCTCAGCTTTAAAGAGTTTTGGTGTTATAAGCGTGTACAGTGTGCAATGCACTCAAATGAACTTGCACGCATTCGCATACACACAAAACATACAGGTAGCTGACTAGTGGGGCAGGCAAAAATAAACACTAAATCCTGTGAGAACAAGGAATCAGAGCCAGACTAGAATACTAGCAACCTTCTGGGAACCAGACACACACAGCCAACTATGCCTGGCAAGGCCAACTCGCCTGAATCCTGCCAAAGAGGCCTGGCTCATGCCAGCACCAAAGCAGCTCTCACTTCGAGCGAGAATTGAATATGGGGCAGGCAAGGGTGTCAGCCGAGCAGGAAAGATCACAAGCACGTAGAAGACGCCCACTGCAGCCTCACCTCAGAGAGTGAAGAGAGCCCTAGAGAGGAGCAGATGAGTCAGTATGAGAGAGCTGCTATTCACTGCCGCTCGCTGGGCTTTTTCATGTGGGATCAGACGAGAAATGACCTCTAATGAAATCAGAGTGGATTCCCCACCTCTGAAGGTAAACAATGAATGTACATAAGGTTAACGGAACATGTTCTAAAATGTAAAATTCACCACTATGCTGCACTCACTTACTGGTAAGGATTAGGCTTGCTGCGATAGTCGGTGTTACCGGTGTTCAGCCGCAACACCGGTTACATCACTTGCCCACCGCGGCACCGCCCCCACCGTTGTTTAGATTTTTATAGTAATAATTTAGTTAAGTAAGAGAACAGACACTACAAATAAAAACTGAACGTGTCTGCTTAAAGGGTTAGTTCACCCAAAAATGAAAATTCTGTCATTAATTACTTACCCTCATGTCGTTCGACACCCGTAAGACCTCCGTTCATCTTCAGAACACAAATGAAGATATTTTAGTTGAAATCTGATGCCTCTGAAAGGCCTCCATTGGCTCAATGGTATTCTACACTCTCAAGACCCTTAAAAGGCACTAAAGACGTCGTTACAAAGTCCATCTCACTACAGTGGTTCTAAAATAACTTTATGAATCGGCGATAATAGTTTTTGTGCGCAAAAAAACCCAAAATAACGACATAGTGATGACGATTTCAAAACAAGGCATCATGAAGCTTCGAAGCGTTATGAATCAGTGAGTCGAATCAGCAGTTTGAATCGCCAAATTTCAGCAGTTTGGCGGTTTGACACGCGATCCGAATCCTGATTCGGCTCGCTGATTCATAACGCTTCGAAGCTTCATGATGCCTTGTTTTGAAATCGTCATCACTATATAAGTCGTTATTTAGGGTTTTTTTGCGCACAAAAACTATTCTCGCCGATTCATAAAGTTATTGTAGAACCACTGTAGTGAGATGGACTTTGTAACGGCGTCTTTAGTACCTTTTAAGGGTCTTGAGAGTGTAAAGTGCATTGTGCCAATGAAGGCCTTTCAGAGCCATCAGATTTCAACTAAAATATCTTCATTTCTGTTCCGAAGATGAACGGAGGTCTTACGGGTGTCGAACGTCATGAGGGTAAGTAATTAATGACAGAATTTTCATTTTTGGGTGAACTAACCCTTTAATACAGCGTGAGCCGAACGAGAGTCGCAGAACAGACCAGCAGCAGGAGTCAGATTTCATTCATCACGAGAGCAAAGAGCTGACCGGAAAGATGATCGAAATGTAAACACAACTATTTAAACGCACCTATTAGGGGTGTGATGGTTAGTATATAACCGTGAGACCGACGGTTATAGTTAAACACCGTCATTAGAACTCTATAACCGCCAAAATCGTGTTATTAAAATATTTTTTACAAACATAAAAAAAAAATATATCATTTTTTAGATAGGTTCCCTCAGCTGACGAGGGAAACTGAGGCGGAGTTAGTGGTGCTTTGGAGGCTGCTACTGCTGGAGATGATTCGGGAGAGGTCTGTGCACCACCCCCTACCAACAAGAGAAATCTTGGAGATCTCCTTAATAAATGGAGGTCTGAAATCTCTGCCCCTTTACCGATCAGAGCGCGCGCTGACACGGAGTTAACCCGCTATCTCCAAGAACAACCGCTAATCCACTAGCATGGTGGAGAGACAATGAAACACACTATCTGCTCGTAGCACAAATACACATGTATTTACGTGCCAATTTTGCTAAAAGCACAGCATCAGAGCGAGTTTTTAGCACTGCGGGTAACATAGCTACCCCTGTCAGATCGTCACTAAAACCGAGTAAAGTGAACATGTTGGTGTTCCTGTCACAGAACTTGGAAGTCGAAAAAGATTAGGAATTTAAAATGTCATTGCACTTTTTTTGTTTCCTGTATTTAGTTAGTTTAATTAAGGTATTATCACAACAGTCGTTATTCGACTTTTTTCTTTGATAAAGCTATGTAGATTTTATCATTTGTAATTTAGGCCTAGGCTACTCATTCATTTTTATGCAGCTCTTATAGAATTTAAGTAGCCTACTTGTTTTAAAGGATTAGTTTACTGTGTGTGATTTATTTAAAACAAAGCATGTTCATTGCAAAGGTTTGTTTTTGTTAAGGATTTGTTTACTGTATGTATATAAATAAACTTATAGCAAGTAACTAATCAGTGTCTGCTCGTTTATTCAAACTAAGTTGTCCTATAACAGACGAACATTATCACATCATCACCCCCACCACACACATTTGACTCACATCATAACCGTTCTGAAACCGGCACACCCCTAGCACCTATTTAAGTGACTTTGTCATTGTACTGTTTTGTTGTTGTAATGTGGCTAATGAACTCAGCATTCAAGAAACCCGCCCCTGAATTGGCGCCAATTCTAAACCGAAAGTAAAATGCGCACGGCCGCACCATCATTCATTCACGGTGCGTGTCCACTGCCGCGTTCTCAGTTCATCCCTGTAGAAGCTCAGCTTCCATAGGAAGTCATTGAAAACACTCGCTTTGCTCTGCTCTGTTATGAATGCCCAAGTGGCCGTGTGCATTTTACTTTCGGTTTAGAATTAGCGATTTACAAGCCACCGTCTGTAATACCAGTATTACCGGTGTTGTCACGTCGATTAACTGGTGGGAAAATTTCCTCACTGTCACATCCCTAGTAAGGATGCATAAGCTGATACTTCATTCAAATTAAATAAAGATCCTAATAAAGATAGAAAGACAGACAGACGGATAGAGGGAAAAAAGTCCAATAATGCCAATTATACTATGGGGGTGTTGAATGCTTGAATCTGATTGGCTGACGAGGATTCTTAGGTGTGCAATTATTTTCAGGGAAACGCACGGCAAAAGTAGTTCAGGCTAGAGCCCTGCATTTCTGCCCGGCCCCGACTTTTTTACGCCCCTAGGGCCGGGCTTCGGGACAATCTTCACGTCATACCTCAAACGCGGGCCGGGCTTCGGGCCTTTTTTAGGCTTCTCCTTCATTTTATATTTTAGATATTAATTAATTAAAAGAAACAATGAGATGTGGAAACAACATGAGACCATGATACCACGGCTGTGCAACACGGATCGCCGCAAATGAGTAAAGCAAGCCAACACGCAAACTGCCGCAAGTGAAACTGAAAGTAGCCCAAGTCTCAGATGCTCAAAAACATCTGAAACAATGAGATGTGCTGCACTGGTGGAAACAACGTGAGACCATGATACCGCAACAATGATACCACCACAAGACTGACTCGCACAGTGTTTAGAGTACGCAGCTAAGCAACTGCCATCGCCACAAATGAGTAAAGCAAGCCAGCACGCAAACTGCCGTAAGTGAAACCAGTGTTTCCCACAGATTAGAAACCAATTTGTGGTGGTGGGCGGGGGCAGGCGGGTGGGCGGGGATTTGGGGTTGGTGATTGACATAAATATCGATTTCGATCTTGATTCAGTATCAATTAATATGTATATAGCCTACTGTACATAGAAGGAAAAATAAGTTTGCCTTTTTAGCTCTATTTCAAACTATTTTTAATTATATTTGCTCACATTCATTAATATTCACTTGTGTGTGCTTGTATAAGTATCATAAAAAATATTAGGAACCAAGTTATTAACGTTTTAAAATTTCACATTTAAAGAAATCTAGTGTTTGATCATGTCTAAATGTATTCAAATGCAAAACCTAAAAATAAGTAAGCAGTTTTGATCTGCAATACTTTTTTGAGCAACTAGACTAGATACATGTATATTGATTAAAGAGCCATACAGACAACTATAGTGGGTAAACCATGGCATTACAAATAAAATTACTTATTTTCCAGACACATAATGACTCTAATTTGCATTGGATTTCTATATTTTAACCTTATTACTACACTAATTGTAATATAAATAAGAACAAATATTAGAAGTATTTATTTTTATTTAATTCATTAAATGGTTATTAATGGACCATAATTATTGCACAAATAATAGGCCTATTTAGTACCAAAAGATCTCCTCAAAATATTCAATAAATATTATTAAACTAAAATATAGAACATTTATTTAATTGAAAAATAGTTAAAATGTGTGGTCACATTTGACCACCAATGAGTGTGAGGAATACCTGAGGGCTAAATACAATAAAAACATTAACATTAATGTTAAAGGGGTCATAGAATGGTACATGCACTTTTACAAGTTGATTATACGGAAATGTGTGTTGGCAGTGCCTGTACACAACCATCCTATAATGATAAAAATACATCCAGTGTTTTTTTTAAATCTCCTTATATATTTTCCCCTGTCTCAAATCGAGCCATCTGATCGTGTGACGTTACACGGTGTACGCCCCTCCTAAGATTGTTGATTGACAGCAGCGTTTCAACACAGACCCGCCCTGAGCGAGCTGTCATCAGTCCGCCATTGTTGATACGCTGGAGCAGAATGGCGTCTAAGCGATTGTGGTGTTGTGTTGTTGGGTGTAATAACGAACACAGCAGTCATTTTGATGTTCCTAAATCCGAACCGCTGAAGACCCAGTGGCTGCTGAGTTTTGTTTTAGAAGGGAATACCCCCCCCCCCCCCCCCCCATCAATGTCAATGTTTGCGCGAATCATTTCTCAGCAGACTGCTTTATAAACGAGCGTCAGTATAAAGCAGGTTTTGCTAATAAGCTGCTCTTGAAAAAAGGATCGTGTTCCTGCTGCACCTCAGGAAGATGCGAGTGTAACGTTTTATTAACCTTTATATTAATCTTTGCAAATCGCTTGCACGCTTCACGATGAATGAGGCTAAAGTTTACAGGGTAAGTTACATTACGGCATGCTTTCTGTGTATGACGTTCTCAATATAATTCATAATCCCACGTTTATAATGAACAACGCGTTATGTTTGTTATTACAAACTGTAAGTTACTCGGGTGATAAAGTTAACGTGGTAACACTACACTAAGCTTACTTTTGTGCATGGTTTATAACGGTGTCTGTTACTGATTAAGAAGTAATGTAAAAAAAAAAAAAAATCTTATAACATAACATCAATCTGTCAATGAACTAACACATCAGTAAACACATAGCGACTACGCTACTCTGCCAGTACAAAGATAGATCAAAGTGACATGACGTTAACCAACCATTCAGAAACGTTCGTCATCTGTTCCTGGTCCGACTCCGGTTCAAATGATAAGGTTGCTCAGATGTGTCCTCAGAGACTCCCGTTGCCATTATTTCTCGAAAATATACCCTCAAATGTTGTCAAGGCAACACTCCACGTGTGTTGTGGTGTTGTGTCGGGTCGAACCGAACGCCCCACAGAGCAGAGGGGGCGGGGTGAGCAAAGCTCATTATCATTTAAAGTCACATACACTGAAATGACTTGCTGAAAACTAAGCTGGTTTTGACCAGGTAAAATTTGTGTTTTCTTACAATACTAATGAGAATTTTTAATTAAAGTATATTACAAACTTTTCATTTAGACACTAAAGAATCATATTAACTTGTACAAAAATGTCATTCTATGACCCCTTTAACAATGTTGCATCTCCATCACTCTCCATAATAAAATGATACTGTAAATGTGGTTGACGTAATAATCAATGTACACTATGCTGTACTGTTTACCAAAACTTGCAAATACCTGAATAGTGAAACTGTCGTCTATCCATTCAAATGTATTGACCCAGCGCTAGAAGTATAGAGAGCTCCGTGAACCACTCTGGGAGATGAGAGCATGTCGCCTCTGGCTTTAACTGTTATGCCACATTAGCGCCAAAACGCTATATATTGTTTGAATTTCGTATTAAAACTTTTAAAAAATGTAAAATCTTAGACTTTGACAAAAGCAGGTTTGGCAATTTGAGAGCGAGAGACGCGCGTGAGTGACAGAGAGACGGAGGGAGAGCAGGGAAAGAAAGTGCAGCTGAACGAATACGCTGCGTGTTTTAAACAGGGAAAAAAAGAATAACGACACGCAATATGTGGCGGCCGGTGTTGATTCTGTGGCGCACCGCCACAAATTATTCTATGTGTGGGAAACACTGGAAACTGAAAGTAGACCAAGTCTCAGATGCTCAAAAACACAATCATCTTCATTAAAACTAATGAGACTAAATGCTCTTACAGTGTTTAGGTCGCTCGTTCTCATATTGCGGTCTTTGATGTTGAAATGAGCTGATGAATAAATGCAGCTCATATCTGCTGCTTTCGTTGACGTGAACGCCGTTAAATGTGCATGTAGCGCGGGAATTGAAGATCGGATTTATATTCATTTAGAGGCAAGGTTTAAGGTAAGCCAACCTGCATGTTTTTTTGTTTTTATTTCTTTAGATTGTGTAGCCCGTTTCGTTTGTGAGCAGCATCAGCCTCAGCTAGTCAAAAATGCCTTTTTACTGTGGTGGTGGTAGTAGGCTAAACGTTTTAAACTAACATTGTGATGCTTGAAGTGTTTTATATCTATGGATTTTATTATAAGCAAGATAAGTCAAGTGTTGATTTGAGAGGGTAAATTGATCAAACGTGGTTAACTCACTGTCGGTCACTTTAAAAAACAAAAACTTTTATTTAACAAACAAAAAAAATGCTTAATTTTTCTAAATGAACTTAATAAAGAAACAAAACTAAATATAACTACTTTGATATTAAAAACAAAACAACTATTTTAATGGCTGCAACAATCTGTAATGGGAGGGAGGATAAAAAAAAAAGAAAAAAAAACACGGGTTTTTGATTTTGATAATCTAATCTATCGGACACGGGCTGGGCTAGGGCCTCAGCGTTTAGGGCCAGGGCCGGGCTAGGGCCTAGATTTGAGGCCCATGCAGAGCTCTAGTTCAAGCAGGTCTTGACCGCATTACAGTCCAATATAACTTCACCAAATGATTTCAGTTATTTCAAATGTCTTTACAGCATACAACAGCAAAATAACCAAAATCCACAGCGACACTGACCAACCAAAGAAATATAGTAAACAATAGGATAAAAATTACAAATACAAATTTCCATGCTTTTTCCACAAAATTAAGTTTAATTATGTGAAATAATGCTTTGTGACCGCATTACCACCTCAGGTGTGCATTATTTTACAAATAATTCAACGACCCTTAGATAACTGATATTGTAAAATAAAAAAGGGCATGAGATGTCAATGTTCAAATGTTAGATTAATATATGTTATAAATAATATTTATAACTAAATTTATATAAAATAAAAAGTACCAGCAACATTATATCTGTAGCACAAACAGCTTTACCAATAATGAAAAGACAGTTATTATATTTTTTAAAACAGCATTACTTCACTCTCTGTAAAAGTGCAGCCGCAATGAGAAAAAGCAAAACAGTACAACCATAAAGTTTTACTGGTGTTATTAAAAAGGATTCTGCAGTTCACTTATTAAGTGCTCAGGTTTCTTAATAAAAGAGCTGAAGCTAAACGGCACTGTGGGTTTGGAAACTATACCAGGGGAACCAGATTTTACTATCAACATTCAGCCATGTTTGATCAAATCGCATCTCACACAAACGCGGAAAACCATCAGCCAACACACAGGTTGATCTTATCGAATGACGGGAGATTGTCAGCAGGTTTGTTTTGCATTAAAACAAATGTAATCATCTCTTCATGGATGGCAAAACCATTATTTATGGTTGTGTCATCCATGCAAATGCATAGTGGTTTTCACCATTTACATGACAACACACGTTATCTAATATCTAATCAGAATGATTCACTGACAGAACACATGGTACAATAAAACCCAAGTCAATGGTATTCGGTTTTATTACTGTGTGCATCCTGTCTTGTTGAACTTTGAACCCAGTCATTCTTTTCTGACTAGAGCATTTTGTAAGAGCATGACCGACACAATAGGGCATTACTCTGATGGGGATCCAATCGCTTTAGTACAATCCCTCCCGAGAAAGACAGGTGACCTATGGGTAAAACCCCCCGTTCATACAGGCTCTAAAAAAGTTTCATGGTCATAACATTCAGGCAAAGCCACAGAAGTGGATGGGTATGAGTTACTAGGACAGCAGGAGGAGCATTTTTAGAGCCCTCATGCACTGAGACTCCTTGTTTGTGCCACAATGGGCCTGGTTGGTTCCCATCACATCCATAATGCCTCCATGGTGAAAGTGTGGCGCGTTATGTTAAATTGTGTGCGAGCGAGTGGGCGAGCGTAATCTCAACACTGCTGGTTAAAGACACATATTGACAATTGTGCTTCTATGTTGGCTATCAGGGTGTGTTTACAAACCTCCCAGAGTTCCTGTCCATGTTGTGTCGGATTTCTGCCGGCATCCTTTGAGGACGGTGCAATCCATCAGTACAGGGCATGTTCAGCCCATTATCAGTGCACTGATAAGATAATCGAACACGTCACTCTCTACACAAAATGTTACTTTCTGCATTTCAAACAAATACACAGGACGGAGTCAAAGAACTGGTACAGGTCTCTACGAGCTTACAAAAACAACGCACAGAGGGCATGACAGGATTTTGTTTCTAATTGAATACAATTTATTTTTAGGGATGCCAAATATACTGTGTTTGTTTACATAACGCTTACATGCCAATTATATTTTAAATGTATCAGTATCAGCTGATATTGAATATTTAATTGTGCATTTAGGGTGCATTCACACTTGTAGTTCGGTTCTTTTGGTCCGGACCAAAAAACAAAAACAAAACATATAGTCCGCTTAGCGTTCACACTGGCATTTTTAACAGCAAACCTAAAGTTACCGAACCAAAGGCATAGGGATACGGTCAGAACCTGATTGGTCGGCTTTTATGATGTATATTTCGCGACGGAGCTGCTTACCGAACAATAAAACCAATGCTGTGAGCTGGCCATCATTTTATGCGTGTACATATGGTTTTATTTTTACCAGCTGAGAACTCACGAAGAGCTCATAAAATGTTCAAAACATTCAAAACAGCAGCAGGATTTCCTCCGTTGTGCAGAAACGAAGATCTGCATATATCGATGAGGCACTTTACCTCCTCATTGCTCCACGTTTGCCCTCTACTAGGGCTGTGCGATATTGAAGAAAAATGCGATATGCGATATCCTTGTTAAAAAATGCGATATTCGATAAGATATTGCTTTAAGTGTATAAAATCTATTTCTTTCTCCATCTGATATCTTTCACTTAAAGCATAACCGACTGTGTTTACATGAATACTCATCAAGACAGCCATTTTGACACAACTGTGTGTGTATTTGACAGTTCGAGTGTGTAACAAGACACGAAAAAAAGAACGGCTTGTGCGCACGTTTCAGTGTGTGTCAGACAGCGCGAGACTGCAAGGAGTTGTTTTTCGCAAGTTATTGCGTTTAATAACTCTTTTTAACGTCAAGCAAGTCACATAAGTAACAGTCGTGTGCTCAGTCAATTCTCTGCTATATGCGTCAACCTAAAACGTACACTTTTCGAAATGTTGAAGTAGCCTATTAAAATCATCCAGATATTGCGTGCTGCTGCGATATGCATATCGCGATATGTACATTTGCGATATTTCGATATATTGTGCAGCCCTACCCTCTACTTATTTTGGTTACACCGATCTTTCCGCGTCCTCAAATCAGCTGACGCGCCGCATCTTGTGACATCACATCCTGTTTTTGGTTCGTTTACATGTCTTTGGTCCATGTTGCGTTCATATATCAATCGAACCTCACCAGAGTTCATTTGGAAGCGGACCGAGACCCGTCTTTTTAGCGGTCTTGGTCCGCTTGTTTGGTGCGCACCAGGGTTCAGATGGCAGCGTTCACATATGTTCAAATGAACCGCACTAACCGAGCAATCGCACCAGGGTTCGTTTTAATCGAACCAAACATGCCAAGTGTGAACGCACCCTTAGATTACCTTTAGAAAAACTAATTTCTGTTTAATTCCAGATTTAAATTAGACTTCGTTTACTCCACTAAGCATCTCATGTTCACCAAAGCTGCATTTATTTAATCAAAAACACATTGAAAGTAATATTGTGAAATATTATTTTTGAATTGTTTAAAAGTCCCATGGCATGGCATTTTTCTATGATTTTTATAATGTTTCCTGAGGTGTACTTATATTGTTAGAATGATTTTTACATTAAAAAAACGTCATAATTTAGAAATAAAAGGTATTTTTTCTATACTGTTATTACCCGTCTGGCTTGAATGCTCGGTTTCAAGGGGCGTGTCTGCTGTGAGACTTCAGTGAAAACGCCCACTGTTGTGATTGGCTGACATCTTTGCATTTGAAATGAGTGTTAGATTATGTTGCAGAGGGGGCGTGGTTTAACGAGGCACTGCAGGAGAGAGAGAGACTGACTGGACACTCGTGAACCACGGAGAGCTGGAGGAGGTTTTATTGTACCGAGTTGTTGAGAGCGCTGTGCTGTTAGCGCAAGCTTATTTGTAGCTGCGAGTTCTGAATAAACAGTCCCAGTTACGTCGACTCTGTCTTCCACCTTATTCTACGAACTTTGTAACACATGTAATGTACCATTACAGCCGTCGAGATGAACAAATCGTCAAAGTGTGGATTATAATATGCTAATTTGGTGCTCAAGAAACATTAATGATTATTATCAATGTTGAAAACAGTTGTGCTCCTTAATATTTTTGTGGAAACCATGATACTTTTTTAAAGGATTATTCGATGGATAGAACGTTTAAACGGCACTTATTTCAAAATCAATGTAAAAGACTTTACTGTGAATTTTGATCAATTTAATGCAGACCTCCTTCTTCAAAAAAAAGGAAAGAAAAGAAAAAGACATACAAACCTTACTGACCCCAAACTTTTGAACAGTATGCGTGTCATTCACCGGACTGTCTGCTCAAACAAACGTCAACAAGCATCCAAAAACAAGGCCATGTGGCCACATACTGTACTCGAGATAAAGGGAAACATACTAACATTTTCCCAAGCCTGCTCACTGAGTTTGGGATAAGATTAGCAAAGTGAAAGACCAAACCAACCAATGAGCACTCTCAAAATAATACTGATAATCTTGAATTATTCTGATGACAGAATGTCTGTTTGTATAAATGCATCCTGCGAAAAACAAACAGATGAGGGCTGAAATATTTGTGAGAGTTTGCTGTCAGTCTGCACTGATCTTGAGGAATTTGTTGCAGCGCTGCCGAGAGTCAAACATCTCTTTCATCCTTTAACAGGGGTCAAATCAACATGATGTTCAGGCCTGCAGGCAACAAACAGAGCCCGGAGAAAATAGTAAAGCCTTTTACAACTACAACTAACTGCCAACAAGACCTTCTACAAGACTCTTTCAAGAGCCTGAGGCGTCAAAAGTAAAGACACCCTGCTAAACATGAAAATGCTCATGTGACAAACCGTTTATTCTGAGCAAATAGAACATAGTACAGAGGACGTATTGTTCCTATAACGCGCACACACAGATGATTTGGCCCGGCAGTTATTCTTCAGTTAAATGTCAGTCAGTCTTCAGGCGATTGCTGTCAACAATACCGCCACACAAGTCAGGTGACTGCGGCTACACTTGACGCATGTGAAGCTGGCATCGACCCACCAGCTGTTGAATAACAGCATGAAATCGGAGAATGTCACACTCATCCTCACAAAGCCATGAAAATCCTGTCTTCCCGGATTCACTGCTAAGGGTATGTGTTGTTTTCTAGTAAGGGGTCATTGACAAATAGGTCAGCTGTTTCATCTGGCCCAGGGGGGCAATTGGGGATTGGAGAGAGGGATCCGATTTAAATAATGATTCACAGCATTTGTGTTTACAAGAATTGCTGTCCTTTTGATTACCAATGTAAATGCCTCCCTATGGGATCTGAAACATTGTAATTGCTCCATTTGTGAGCTTGTTTAAAAGGTAATTACCCTGTGATGCTAAGATCTATGAATCCTGCTCCTGCATAATTCATCATGGTGAGGGATGGAAACAGACCGTAATTTAAACTGCTTTCCTTGTCAAGACTTGCAAAACATGTGCTGTGGATTTTTTCAATAAACATTGTCATGCTGGCAGTTTGCAGAGGCCAGCCATTGCAATTCTGTGATCTCATAACATCTGTACGAGCAGTGTTTACGAAACACTTTGACATCAACATTGGCGATAAGCACATTAAACCGCTATATTCAAATGACTCGGATGAATCAATGGTTTACTGTTCAGATACTGTCTGCAAAAAGAAGGGAATATATTGGCTTTTTAATGGCCGATATCATAGAAAGCAGGGTGTCTGAGGGCCAAACAAAGCCGATATATATAATACATCATTTATATTTACTTTATATTTAATATTTAATAAATTAGAAATATGAAAGAAAAAAAATCTTTAAAATAAACATGCTTATACTTTAGATGGCAACTTCTTGATTCTGCAATCATATTACAGTATTTTTCACAAATTAAGTAATTGTTAAAAAAATCTGGTACGTTTGTGCACACTGGTAATCATATTTGTTTCAAATACAGACAAGTTAGAAATAATTTTACATACAGCACTGTGTAAATTACACTAATATGACTGAATATAGTTGTCTGGCTATCACCAGACCCAGCTCAATTTAAGATTGAACATTGGTCTGGGGAGTCTGTGGTGTATTTTCTACTGCACAAGAGGCGTGATAAACGGGCATAGTTCAAATGACTCTGTACGCAATTGGATAGTCCTTCACCCAATCAGACCACAAGAGGCGTGATCAATGAGCAACGATCCATTGCTTCTCTATCCGTCATCGTGTTAAACCCACCAATAGCACGCCAGGTGGATAAGCCAACTTAAGGATAAGTCTGTGATTGGTTCCCGCAAAAGTGTAACAGAAGCAGTAGAAACGAATGTACAGGTTTCCAGACTGAGTTGCAGGGCGAAATCAAATCGCCGGCAGATCAGGCTGGGTTTACCCAGTCTATGAATATTGCGCAGCATATTTTAAAATCAAGGATTTCTAGTTTGAAGCTATCCTGTCCGCATTCACTTCGCATGGAGCGACCGTCACACGGCTGGATCTCACCGCTGGATTCCATTCAATCTCAAAGGATTGTGAAATTAAATGTTTATTGGATATTCAGCGATTTGTTTTAATGATATAGATGAGTATTAGCTGAATGTTAACAGTAAATGAGAAAGTATTATAGCCTGCTGTTTGCCTTTTTGTTGCTAATAATATAAAAGCAATCACTACTTTTTTGCAAACCGTTTACTATTTGTTTATCAGGTCTATATAATATTGTTTTAAATATGACTGTTTAACAGACGGCGTAAACTAATGAAGACAGAAGAATGCGAGCGCTGTGAGATCAGGCGCTGCTCTTCTCAGGCACTGGTGTTTTGAGCGCCACCCGTCAAAATAAAAGTCTGGCACGCTGGGAAAATAAAAGTCCCGCTTCAAACACATCTGCAAATCAGAAAAACTTAATCGGCCTTGGCGATATATCGGTCGACCACTAATCAAGACCTCTATCAGAACGTTACATGAAAACCAATAACCTGGAAATTCAAGTAAACTGCATTCAGTGTTGCCAAGTCTGTGGTTTTCCCTGTTGCCATGGGCTGTTTTTCATGTCCGCGGGTTGAAGCGACCACAATTATGTGATATTTACCCCTGGGAATCGAATTTTAGCAGGAAACCCTGCCAAAAAAACCCACATATTTTATCCCCGAACACGATTTTTTGCCGGGGAACCCTACCTGAAATGCAATTGGGCGGGTTTTGGGCTAGTTTTGAGTAGCAATTGGGCGGGTTTTGGGCTAGTTTTGAGTAGCAATTGGGCGGGTTTTGTTGTGAAGACCTGGCAACCCTGACCGTTTTTTACAAGACTTAATCGCTAAATCAGGTTATTCCATTCCCCCTTAGTGACGTCAAAACCTAATCTAAATATATAAATAAGCAGTACATTCAGTTTGCGATACATTTCCTCCACCTCTACCGCAAATGCTCGCTCTGTCTGGATACACTCAAATCTGAAGTAAGGATGCTTTCCTGTCATGTATCACACATGCGTGCTTCAATATGCCAACAGAGAGCAGGTTAATGTGCTTACATGCCAGGCGAAATTGGGGTAAGAGTTCAATAATTGGTTTATGCCTAAGCTATTTATGACCCTACTCTGATAAAGTAAAACAGGTTAATGTGAACACGTGCATCGTCGGCTGAAGACCTTATGCGCCAGAGAAACAAGCACGAAGCCATCTTTAACATTTTGTGTTTTAGGGGTAGCT
This sequence comes from Gobio occitaniae, assembly GCA_033150135.1. NCBI lineage: Eukaryota > Metazoa > Chordata > Actinopteri > Cypriniformes > Gobionidae > Gobio > Gobio occitaniae. The sequence continues at coordinate 19,406 of JARQWZ010005991.1, read as the reverse complement.
CTGGATATAGACACTCCACATTTTTCTTAAATTAGCATCTCTACATGTATGGCAGCCATTTCATTTCAGCATCTGTTGAATTGCAACATTGGCACACCTCATTCTGCTTAGTGAAGTACTGATTAAGTGATCACCTGAACAAAATCTTATTTAACAAGTATGAAAGCCACTGCTGTGGTCATCCCTATCCTCTTGCGATAGGGCCAGCTAAATGGCAAAAACAGTGCTCGTACTACCTCAAAAGTAACTAATGACCATGCCATGAGTTGAAAAGAAAAGATTTGAGTAAGGCAAAGAAGGGTTAAATTTTGACAGAGGGAAACGGTGAGCGTCTGGTTGCTTCCATCCTTAAAAATTTCAAAGACAGCGGTTTATAAGAACAAGGTCGAGATGCAGACATTAGGGACAACCAAGCTGCAGACCGACAGAAGGGCGAAAACCACTCTCCACTGACCGGGATGACTGCCAACTCATTCGATTGTCACTAAACAACCGTAGGATGACATCAAGTGACCTACAAAAAGAATGACAAACGGTTGCTAGGGTGAAGTGAATGGCGAGGATGGTTGGAAACAGGCTCCTAGGGGCAGGGCAGACAACAAGCCCTTCATCAGTGAGAATCAAAGAAGAGCCAGGCTGAGGTTTGTAAAAAAACAAAGGATTGGACCGTAGAGGACTGGAGTCACGTCATATTCTCTGATGAGTCCAATTTTCAGCTTTGCACTACACCTAGACGGGACCTGGAGAGGCCTACAAGCCAGTGTCTTGCACCCGCTGTGAAATTTGATGGAGGATCGGTGATGATTTCGGGGTGCTTCAGCAAGGCTGGAATCGGACACATTCGTCTTTGTCCATGAATCAAGCCATGTACACGGTTGTCCTGGAAGAAAACTTGCTTCCTTCTGCTCTGACAATGTTCCCCAACTCTGAGGACTGATTTTTCCAGCAGGACAATGCTCCATGTCACACAGCCAGGTCAATCAAGGTATGGATGCAGGACCACCAGATCAACCCCCTGTCTTGGGTCAGCCCAATCTCCAGATCTGAACCTCATAGAAACCCTCTGGAATGTGATCAAGAGGAAGATGGATGGTCACAAGCCGTCAAACAAAGCCGAGCAGCTTGATTTTTTGTGTGCCAGGAGTGGTATAAAGTCACCCAACAGCAATGGTGTGAGACTGGTGGAGAGCATGCCAAACGCTAAAAAGCTCAGGGTTATTCCACCAAATATTGATTTCTTAACTCTTCCCAAGATAAAACATTAGTATTGTGTGGTTTAAAAATAAATATGTTTTCTTTGCATTATTTGAGGTCTGAAAACACAGCATCTTGTATCACGCTGCTCACATGGTCCGTAACATGATTGTTGTAAATAAAATATCATATGCTTGCTATGATAAGAATAAATGCTGGTGTAAATAACGGCCCAATTCAAATGTTTACGTACTTTTCTTCCTTTTATTTTTTGAGCGGTGATGAAATATATTGCTCTTGTAAATACTTGCCAGCATTTAAAGAAATACAAGTCTAGAAATGCATCCAAATGACAGCGAAGCGCAACCGTACGGTGCACTGCAGGGGTCAAAAAAGATATAAACAGTGAATTTTGAAGTGATATATTCTTGAAAACTCAGAGATGAGGATTTGGACAGCAATTAAATCACCACACGACCTTGGTGTTTGTCTAAAGCAGTAGGTAATTCGGCCGGGGATTTTTACGCGGGTGGGGGGAGACGGATGGCAATAAAATCACTGACTAGCCCCTGTAAATGATGACAATGCCCTACGACCCCACAAGAAACAATTTCTGAGGCTTCAGCCAACTCAGCAAAGATTGTTCTTGCTCCGGCTTTAACTTCTGGATATTCGGCAGCGGTGCCACAACGGAAGGAATGGCTTCGCTCGCATCTTTCTCCGCCGCCATTACTGAACTACAACTCAAACTAGCGCACAACATCAACGTCATCGTTCTCAGCAACTCCCTCTGTTCACTGATTGGACCGGTAAAAATTTGTTCGTAGAAAACCTAAGAATATACCGCAGTCCCAGACGGAGAACTGAAGGAAAATTTAAATTGAGCAGAAGTACGTAGGAGGGCGGAGCCAGGCCATAAGATAAGACAAATAAATAGAGAAAATATGAATGATATTAATATTTTAAAAAATGTATCATAGCTCAGACAAAATTATTGGCTCTGGTCTGCCTATTGCCTATGTCAGTAGTTTATAGAATATTTTATTATTCAATGACTTTAAGAGCGTAAATGACCTTGTACAAACAGTATGCGATCAATACTGGTGAGACGGGGTACAGAGATGCTGTAGGACCACATTAAAAAAGCAAATGTGAGCTCTAGCAAGGCCTTTTCAACACTTAAAGAGATAGTTCACCCAAAAATGAAAATTAGCCCATTAGCGCATTATAATTGGATTCATAGTTGCTCTGTTTTTGAAGTCCATAAAAAGTGCATCTATATGTCAAATAACTGCTCCACGCGGCTCTGGGGTGTTAATAAAGGCCTTCTGAAGCGAATCGATGCGTTTGTGTAGGATAAATATCCATATTTAAAACTTTATCAAGTAAACTTTCAGCCGATCAATTTAAAGTTCCCCTGCCGATCGAAAGACTAACGCGTCCAGGTCCGCTTGTGACGCCACGTACACATCTTGAGTTTCACTTTCAACATTCAACACTTTTCCATGGAAGGCAGTGGGCCGAAAGTTTACTTGGTAAAGTTTTAAATATGGATATTTTTCTTACACAAACGCATCGATTCGCTTCAGAAGGCCTTTATTAACACCCCAGAGTCGTGTGGAGCAGTTATATGATGGACAGATGCACTTTTTATGGACTTCAAAAACAGAGCAACTATGAATCCAATTCTAATGCTTGGATTAGCCTGCACTTTTGTAATATAACTCAGATTTTATGCTTCTGAAAGAAGAATGTCATATACACCTAGGATGACTTGAGGGTGAGTAAATCATGGGCTAATTTTCATTTTTGGGTGAACCATCTCTTTAACATAGAGCCCCAGTGAGCCCAAACTCAATTTCATTCAAGCACGAACGATAATTGCAGATTTGGCATTCTTCAGAACGATTGTACACACACACACACACACACACACACACACACACAAACACACAGAATCCAAACCAGCTCCAAGGTAGCCCGAGTAGCTTTGGAGGTGTGCCAGGCCAAGTCTATGTGGATGAGGTAAAACTAGAGAAAGTTCTCCAATGTATGAACAAGAGAACTTGCTTACCCTGAGAACACAGACACGCATACAGATTATGCAGATGCGGCACTGCAAACACAGATCACTATCAGCTGCTGACGGCGGAAGTTTTACTGCGGCGCAGCTGCACGCACAGCCGGGGGAAAACGCTCACAGCCCCCTCAGAGCGACAGGCCAGAAACAGCCTCTCTAGGACATTAATTCACAAGGGCAAGCGCACACTGTTGAGAAGAGAAATGTGTAGGCCTACCTCAGGAACAGCAGGAGCAGAGTAAAACGTCAAAAGCTCAGGGACTAGCTGTACAAGATAATCATAGTTTCCTTTTCATCATACAATATAAGAACTAGGGCTGTGCGATATTGAAGAAAAATGCGATATCCTTGTTAAATAATGCGATATTCGATACGCGATATGATATTGCTTTAAGAGTGTAAAATGTATTCGGAATTCTATTAAAACAATTATTTAAAAACTGAGAATGATACCATTTATGTGTTTCACATTCTTTCTGGGAAAAGAAAACATCGCTACAACTTCTGAAAGTGACCAGCAGTGTTTTAGCAAAATTGTGTCACAAATCTGACAACATAATTTTAACATCAATGTAAACAGACAAAAAATGTAATGCCAATATTTAAGCACCTTGAATGTTCGAGTGTGTAACAAGGCACGAAACAGAACTTAAGGGATCACACGCTTTCAGAGAGGCGGCTTGTGTGCACGTTTCAGTGTGTGTGTCAGACAGCGCGAGACTGCAAGGAGTTGTTTTTCGCAAATATTGTGTTTAATAACTCTTTTTAATATCAAGCAAGTCACATAAGTAACAGTCGTGTGCTCAGTCTATTCTCTACTATATGCATTGACCTAAAACGTACAATTTTCACAATGTTGAAGTAGCCTATTAAAAATTATTCAGATATTGCGTGCCCTTGCGATATGCATATCGCGATATGAACATTTGCGATATTTTGATATATTGTGCAGCCCTAATAAGAACTACTGTGAAGCTGAAAGGATCCTGGGAAGAATAGAGAAACGTACTACGAATAGCTCAGGGTTTAAGGTGAATTCGGCGGGGAGTCTTGTTCTGCGGAAGAGGAGGTTGCTGGTGGCGATGAGAGAAACAGGAGGAATGGGTCAGATTGATGAGGAAGACCTTCAAGCGGTTTCAAAGCTACAGTGACGCCCACTGGAGACACAAAAACCCAGGAAGACCTGCTATGGCAGAAAGTAAGCGCTCTTAGAAACTAATAAAACAACCGTTTTTATTCAAAACTCCAGCTGTGAGAAAGACCCGAGGACACTGTAGGATCTCAGGGAATGTTTCCAGCAATAGATAAAGCAGCAAACTGAACTGAAACGATTCATTTGCTCATTAAACACACGTCTTGTTGTTATAGCGCTGACAGATTTGATCTGGATGATAGATTCCATGACATAATGGAGAACGAATGCTAAATGCTGATTGGACAAGCATATGCCTACAGTTTCTTATGGAAAGCTCAACAGCAAATACACTCCATGTATTGTAAACAGATGCCGTGTTTGCTTTGACTAACCATTACTTTGGTTTAGTGTGACAATGACCTAATGTTTAAAAATGGTGTTTGTTCACACAGGTCAAAAACCACAAGGCAACAATGACTCTTTAACTGGGATTATACCAGAGACATATATATGGACGTCCTAGGGAAACGAAAAATACACCTGGGCTGTCTATTTTTTTCAAGTGAAAGTCAATTAAGCTGTGACACATGAGAACCGGCTCACCTGGACTGGCCTCAGGCACACGGGTTTCCCTGTAACACTTTACACACAGTCAGATTAAACCTATAAATCACACACTATAACATCCCTCTGTCTGATATGCAAACCAGCTGTTCATTGATAAATCATCACACAAGTCAACGGAGGCTTGTGATCACATCCCTATTATCCATTTAACAGAAGTGAAGTGTATCACGTTAAAGTGAGAGTCTACAATCTTGTTAATTTAAAAAAAAAGTATGCAACAGTGCAGTCTCTTAATCAACACGAGGCCATGAAAGTGCCATGCACAATAGATAAAAATAATAACAAATTGTTATTTTAAAGGGATTGTTCACCCAAAAATGAAAACTATCCCATGATTTACTGACCCTCAAGTCATCCTCTTCCAAGCTTTATAATGGCTGCTTCTGTTTTGAAGCTCATAAAAGTGCATCTATCCATCATATAACTGCTCCACACGGCTCTGAGGGGTTAATAAAGGCCTTCTGAAGTGAAGTGGTGCGTTTGTGTAAGAAAAATATCCATATTTAAAACTTTATAGACTAAAATTACTAGCTTCCGGTGGTCAGCGGTACGCAAGTCGACTTGCACTAAAAGAGTGACCCCTGACGTGATGTACAGGAGCAGCACAAGCTTTGACGCCTCTCGTGGATAGGGTTGGGCATAAACTCAAGCCCCTCTTCTCTTTTATCGAAATCCTTCACCATTACTCTTTAAAATTTCTCGTTTTAGACGTCGTTCAAGACTTATTCATGACCGGTGTTTTGTTTTGCTCTATCCTCTGTGCTTCTGCGTTACGCAGTGTCAAGGGTCAAGGGTTACTCTTTCGTAAGTCGAGCTGCGCGTACTGCTGAAAGTTTTAAATATGGATTTTTTTCCTACACAAACGCGCCACTTCGCTTCAGCAGACATTTATGAACCCCCCGGAGCCGTGTGGAGCAGTTATATGATGGCTAGATGCACTTTTATGATGGATAGATGCACTTTTATATTGGATAGAAGATCTTTTATAATGGATAGATGATCTTTTATGATGGATAGATGCACTTTTATAATGGATGGATGATCTTTTATGATGGATAGATGCACTTTCATAATGGATAGATGCACTTTTATAATGGATGGATGATCTCTTATGATGGATAGATGCACTTTTATGATGGCTAGATACACTTTTATGATGGCTAGATGCACTTTTATGATGGCTAGATGCACTTTTATATTGGATAGATGATCTTTTATGATGGATAGATGATCTTTTATGTTGGATAGATGCACTTTTATGATGGCTAGATACACTTTTATGATGGATAGATGATCTTTTATGATGGATAGATGCACTTTTATGATGGATAGATGATCTTTTATGATGGATAGATGCACTTTTATGATGGATAGATGATCTTTTATGATGGATAGATGCACTTTTATGATGGATAGATGCACTTTTATAATGGATAGTTGCACTTTTATAATGGATAGATGCACTTTTATAATGGATGGATGATCTTTTATGATGGATAGATGCACTTTTATGATGGCTAGATGATCTTTTATGATGGATAGATGATCTTTTATGATGGATAGATGATCTTTTATGATGGATAGATGCACTTTTATGATGGATAGATGATCTTTTATGATGGATAGATGATCTTTTATGATGGATAGATGCACTTTTATGATGGCTAGATGCACTTTTATGATGGATAGATGCACTTTTATATTGGATAGATGATCTTTTATGATGGATAGATGCACTTTTATGATGGATAGATGCACTTTTATAATGGATAGATGCACTTTTATAATGGATGGATGATCTTTTATGATGGATAGATGCACTTTTATGATGGCTAGATACACTTTTATGATGGATAGATGATCTTTTATGATGGATAGATGCACTTTTATGATGGATAGATGATCTTTTATGATGGATAGATGATCTTTTATGATGGATAGATGCACTTTTATGATGGATAGATGCACTTTTATAATGTATAGATGATCATTTATGATGGATAGATGATCTTTTATGATGGATAGATGATCTTTTATGATGGATAGATGATCTTTTATGATGATAGATGCACTTTTATGATGGATAGATGCACTTTTATGATGGATAGATGCACTTTTATTATGGATGGATGATCTTTTATGATGGATAGATGCACTTTAATGGAGTTCAAAAATGACCCAACATTCACTGCCATTATAAATCTTGGAAGAGCCAGGACATTATTAATATAACTCCGATTGTATTCGTCTGAAAGAAGAATGTCATATACACCTAGGATGACTTGAGGGTGAGTAAATCATGGGCTAATTTTCATTTTTGGGTGAACTAACCCTTTAATATTTAATTGGATTAAAATAATAATATTGTTTAATATTATAATTTGTATTTTTTATTTTTTTGTCATCACGATTACTATTAATAATAATAAAAACAATAAAAAACAACAATAATTATATTAATTTTATATTTAACGTAAAAATATTTACATTATGATAATGATTAGTATTAATCATCATCATCAAATAATATTATCATGAATAAATGAAATATATTAATATATAAAAAAAAACATTTGAAATTTACTGCACTAAAATGGCAAAACATGGCTATTGCACCAACACTGAGAAAGTGAAGTGAGAAAAAAAATGGCTTTGAAAAAAAAAAGTTTTGAAATGAACTGAAAAAGGTTTTGCACAATTCTCACACTCTGTTTTCTCTGAATTGAAGCATAAATGAGCCCGACCTGTCTGTCACAGGACAGATCATACTTTAAGAAACCCTATTTGAGTCATGTCTCTTGAGTCTTTGTAGGGCAGTACAGCATGAACATAAAGGGAGCGAGTGAAAGATGGGCAGTCAAATTCTGCTAAAAACTTCAGAGCTTTCTGCACTCATAACGTCTTGAGCTATAAAAGGACACGACCAGGGCCAGACGGAGCTCGTCACAATCCCAGGCCCGGTGACCTGATCCTCACAGAAGGCTACAGCATTACAGCACCTTCACGTGTGGCTTTTTCCCCATGTAGAGCGCCATGTTGGGAGGAACACCTGCTGTGTCATGTCCAGCGACGGCCGGCCCAGAAGAGCGTTCAGCTGCCATAATTCCATTTTGGGATGGGGTGGGAATCCGTAGCCGCTTCCAGCGATGACGTACCAGAAAAGCGCAGTAACCTCACGTCACAGGGCTCGCATGACGTCCTATCCCATGTCCGTCAGCTTCCAAATGGGGCTCGGCAAAGCGGCCGATTACCACAGAGTTGAATCAGAGTCATCTGATCAAAAACACAACACTGAAGGCGGCACCCAAACTCATTTCCGCTCTATCTGCGGTTGTCTTTCATTCTGCAGTGAGATACAGAAACTGATTATGTACTATTAAACAGTGAATGAATAATCACACTACTTATAGTAACACCAGATCTGAAAAGCAACCAAAGGCTTCCATAAATTAACCACTTTTATAGACTCAAATCCAGATTTAGTTTTAGTCATAGTCTTTTGACTAAAATGCCATTTAGTCATATTTTAGTCACCTGATTTGTTTTTAGTTTTAGTCTAGTTTTAGTCGATTAAATATCATAAGATTTTAGTCGACTAAATCTACAGTAGATTTCTTCTAAAATCTAATGAGTTTAGTTAAATTGTAATACATTTTTAAGCCTTACATAACCGACTGTCACTTGAACTGATATTTTGACATAATTTTGTTTTTGACATTAAAAATACACGAGAGCTCAATTCACTTTTTTGTCTGTTTTTTAAAAACATCTATATAGTTTTTATAACTTTGTATTTCTGTTTTAGTCAGTAGGCCATATCAGGTTAAGCTTAAGCTTCAAATAAGTTTGTTTATTTATTTATTTTAATTTCAGTTAACATTTATTTAATTTCAAGTAATGAAGATTTTTAACTATTATAACTCTGATACTTTATTGAATATGCGTCAAATACTGATCTTTCCTCCTGACTATAAATTAAATGGGAATTAAATTAAATATAGTTTATTGTGTAAGCAAAAACGAATATATAATGCGTGCCTTTTAATGATAAACAAGCTCGAAATACACAGACTCTTATTTTGAAATGTATGCGCCTCTGTTGCAGTTGCAGGAGCTCATTCAAGTTCAGATGAGATCAAATATGCATTGTTACAACTGTCTAAAACATATTACTATATTAACATCGCAAAGTAAACATTGTCATTATTCATCAGCATTAGCTCATAAACAATTGTGAGCCTGTAGAAGCGCAACAGCGCCGTGTTTTCCAGCGGTTAGATCAGCGTGTTCAACTCAAATGTGCGCATCTGTTACACAGGATATATCAGTTCTGACTGGATCTCTTCCCTAATCGTCCCTCCCTAACATTTTTGTCTCGTTTTAATTTGTTGACGAAAATGACAGTTGATTTTCGTCATAGTTTTTGTCATTCAACACTAGTTTTTTTTTTTTTAGTTATCGTCTAGTTTTCATCGGTGAAAAAAGGTTGTTGACGAAAATTATTCATCAACGAAATTAACACTGCTCAAATCCCAATCTAAACGCCTATACAGCAGCTCTAATATTGACTGTAGTCAAATATTGATTACAAAACATATTCAAAACAAATGTGTGAGATCCAAACCTGAGACAGTCAGGTAATGTCCTAGCTCAATGTTTAACAGTTGATGATGGAAAGGGAAAAAAAAGTGAAGGAATGATTGTCTGTTGTTTTTCCCCTCCAGTCTATTTTTTTCTAGTAGTAAGGTCTGGTTTCTCTTTCCGCTGAGAGCTGAGATCAGGTGTCTTGCTCCCCGTGGTGAGAGAAAGCATGCGTGGTTGGAAACTACTGAGCTGTATTCAAATACAGCAGAGGTGTGTATTACATTCTTGGCCGTGGCCCACTGGAGGGGAGGGTCCCCACACATTTTCCGGAAGGAGTGAGTAATACACCATCATCAGAACCCACTAATATGGTCACTCGAGTGAAGAAAAACAATAGAAAAACATGACTGAGTCCGACCACAAAACCGGAGTAGGGTTTTAGAACAAATCGATGCCAAGCTTTAGCAAATAGTTCACTCAAATGTAACACATATGTCCATATGAGTCACACTGGGATGAAAGTGTGCACTTTATCACCTGCTTGTAACCTATTATCAGCACATCCTGTCATCAAAGTAGCTAAAAAACATCCCTGGTTTTTTTAAGTATCATCATATAATCTCAATTAGTGATATTTCAAGCACTAGGAACATCAACTGAAATTTCAAAAATACTAACTAAACTTCATAAACTAACGCCATAACTTGACTGCTCAAATAAAGTGTTTTGAAGTGTCACAGTGTTCACACTTTTGGGAAGTCAATGGGTCTTATTAAACAATCATTTTATGGATTATTCACAGGAAAACTACTCACACACACACACAAATATTTAACAATATAACAATATTTTTTTCAACCACATTCTAATATAAATACATTTTGAGCATTTTAAATGAGTGACTGTGTGCCCAAGGTTAATCATTTGCATAAATAGCCCAACCATCCCCATAAAATTTTTAGTATAAAAGTTATTCAAAGTGAATTATGATGAACAAATTGTATACATGGTTAAAGATACCCATTGTCTTTTAGTTGTCTCTACATATGAACCTGTATCATTGGAGAAAGTAGTTTAACCCTGAAATTTACATCAACTCAAATTCCATTCGATTATAAACCACTGCTGGAGGAACATGAGCCTCAGTGAAACCGCAGAATAAACTTTCGCTTGCGTTCCATTAGATATGCACGCTTGCATTTCTCTGACGTCTCCTTTGAGGTTGTGACACACATTTAAAAGGTAAGAGTCCCACTACGTTTAAAGGAGCAGAAAAGAGGAACCAGATAAAAGCCAAAATCCCCTAATCTTTGACACGTAGATAGGAACATTGAGACGCTGCACACATTTGCCTATGCTGATACAAACAATTACTGTTGCCTATGCAACAGCCATTCAGTTTCTTAAAATTCAATTCTAGATGGCAAAATAGATCCATTTTGTTGGGGAAAAAGGGTTGGTGGGGTTGTTAACGATACCCACATGTCACGATTCGATACATATCACGATACTAAACTTACAATACAATTTTATTGCGATACTCCAAAATATGGTAAAGGTTAACAAAAAATATACTGTTGATTAAAATGCTAAACTTGGTATTATATTGGGGTGGAAAGAATAGGCTTGGACTTGGTGCTGGTAACCCAATGCACAGGACAACGTTGACACCGAATAAAATATTTGTGATTGTGAAACTGAAATACAGAATTATTTTAGGCGAATATGCTTGCACTTTAAAATAATGTAGGCCACTTATGTGGGGCATTATCAGGACCCACAAATATTCCCCCATTGCATTATTACACATTATATACAACATTATATTCTATATAGTAGTTTAATGTAGTACTGACACTAAAACTATGTAAACTTGTCACTATGTCATTTTTATTTTGGGTAAACTATACACAATACAGATTGTCACTATAAATGATACATTTTCTGCATTTGTGTACTGCGATACACACCGATCAGGCATAACATTATGTGAATAACACTGATTATCTCTTCATCACCTATTAGTAGGTGGGATTTATTAGGCAGCAAGTGAACATTTTGTCCTCAAAGTTGATGTGTTAGAAGCAGGAAAAATGGGCCCGTGGAGACAGTATTCCCTGGTGGCTGTGGCTCTTTCAACAGATAATGCGCCGCCACAAAGCAAAAATGGTTTAGGAATGGTTTGAGGAGCACGAGTTTGAGGCGTTGACCTAGCCTCCAAATTCCCCAGATCTCAATCCAATCGAGCATCTGTGGGATGTTCTGAACAAACAAGTCCGATTCATAGAGGCGCCTTCTCGCAACTTACAGGACTTAAAGGATCTGCTGCTAAAATCTTGGTGCCAGATACCACAGCACACCTTCAGGGGTGCAACTGGACGCAAATGGGGGACCAACACAATATTAGGTGGTCATAATGTTATGTCTGATCTGAGTATTGTGACAAAATATTTTTAAACCCCTAGTTGTTAGTAATCAGATCTGATTTCTACAACCTCATCACATATTACAAACTACTTCTCATCCAATGTCTCTAACAGAGCTCAAAATGAGGAACAAACCAAACGGTCTCCCTGAAATATTTTAAATGACTAACTGATTTTATGAATAATGTTTAATCACTACAGAGGCTAGACAGGAGAAGGGAAGAGAGCAAATGAAAAGAGGATGTCCCCATAATAATAATACACTCAGACATTCAAATATATCTCCGGTTCTTTCTCGTCAATGTTGCAACAGTTAGTTCCAGTCCCAGATTTCCATCGGACAAACAGAGTTTCAAATTTTAGTATAACAGAAATGCAACATTTTACTGATAAAAGTCTCTTTTGTTCACAAAGGTGCATTTATTTGATCAAAAATACAGTAAAATATTATTATATACAATTCAAATTTAAAGGAACACGCCGACTTTTGGGGACTTTATCTTATTCACCGTATCCCCCAGAGTTAGAGAAGTACATACACACCATTCTCATCTCCGTGCCATAACTCTGTCAGACACACCCACCACTAGCCTAGCTTAGCACAAAGACTGGAGGTAAATGGCTCCAGCTAGCCTACTGCTTAATAACAGACAAAATAATGCCAACATTTTCCGATGCAATGATATTACACATCGCCTGAAAATAGTCCCCAGCGCTCTCTGTGTAAGCAGGTTGTCACGTTGGTTATGTTGACGGAAGTTAGCCTATTTTCAGGCGCTGTGTAATATCACACGACAGCAAAGCTCCTTGATTATTACACAGGAATGAGAGTATAGTTCCTAGCCATATCGGTCTACAAAATCACAACTTTTCATTTTCCGTCGGTCTTAGTACACAATGTAACTATACACATCACAACATGTAAATAGGAAAATGTTGGCGTTATTTTGTCACTTATTGAGCAGTAGGCTAGCTGGAGCCATTTACCTCCAGTCTTTGTGCTAAGCTAGGCTAGTGGTGGGTGTGTCTGACAGAGTTATGGCACGGAGATGAGAATGGTGTGTATGGACTTCTCTAACTCTGGGGGATACGGTGAATAAGATAAAGTCCCAAAAAGTCAGCGTGTTCCTTTCCCTAATTTATTCATGTGATGGCAAAGCTGATCACTCACTCATTTGAAATAGATTTGTTCTGTTACATTACATATGTCTTTTCTGTAATTTTTGGTCAATTGAATGCATCCTTGCTGAATAAAAGTATTAAACCTTACTGACCCCAAACTTCTGAATGGTTGTAAATGAATGAACAAACTGGCCAAATTATGCATGAAAGTAAAAAAAAATACAGTAGCATTGAATGAAGCATTCAGTAAATAAAAGGTATGTAAATCTTCTCATTTTCACTGACAGCTGATAACAAAAGGCATCAGTCAGTCTCCTCAAATATTTATGTCCAGCAGAAAGACCGGCTCATTCAAATGCATACATGTAGCATGTCTTTCGGCTTAAAGAAAAGGCTCCATTGAAATAATTTGCACAACTCATCGGCTAAATGTTGACTCCACAACACTACAATCCCAAAGAGACAACCAGACTCACATCGCCACAGGTGTACTGACGGACTCTTATTCACACAATATCTCCCAATACATAATAAATGGTCACTGTCACCATCCAGGAAGAAAAATGTCCTGTTTTATAAGCATTTACATATGAAAGGCACACACAATCCTTTCTAAAATTCAATTCTTTGCATAACAGCAACATGCTCTTTTTCCGGCCTCGTCAAGTCGTCCCTATCATACAATACGATGTAACAGCAAAAGGTTAGAGAAGGAAGTACCAACCAGCCAAAACAAATGAATCAGCGGAAATCCGCAATGCCAACCACATTGAGCGCACGTGAGTCAGGGTGAGGAGTCCTCTTCAGGAAAATATGAACATGGTACATTGTTATGAGGGAATTATGCAAACAATGCACTCACTATCCACATTTGGCGGGCGGTCAAGTGGTGGTGGTAGAGGACTGGGTGAAATCTGCAACTTAAATTCCCTTTTTTAATAAGCCATAAGCAGCGCGTTTGTGTGTTTGGAGGTGGTGTGTGTGCAGTCACTAGTTAATATTTTCCCTTCCAGGAAATTACAAGCCAGTGAAACATGTGTTTACCATTAGCATCTTTTTTGTTGTTCTCTCTCTCTACTTGTGATACATCAAAGATAGTGATTCATTGATAAAGACCGTCTATAATACGGATGTTAGCGGATGTGAGCTATGAGAAAGAATTGGAGAACAGGTCATTCATTGTACTCTTATGATCCAGGTTGACTACACAAAAGGAAACTCTTTTTGATCAACCTTTAAACGGTTTATATGAAAACTAGCAGTAGACATTAAAGAAGTCGGTAAACAGGAGATTTGCATTGCAAATGTTAACGGCCAAAGCTTTGTTCTGACTATTTAAACTATGATAAGACCTGCAGAGGCTTGAACGCCGGTATTTCCAGGCTTTCTGGGAATGCATGGGGGAAAGCAAATGATATTCATTTTAATACTACAGCTGATACGCTCATGAAGCAGAATCATTGGCAGGAGGTCAAGGATTAACAGCAACTAAAGTGTATTACAAGCTCCACAGACCTAGTTTTTCAGTCTGGCTAATCATATTCGTAAAGAAAGAAACCCAAGAGCATGAAATTAATGGTAGCTCCTAGATGAGAGTAAAAGGTAGATGTAATGTACAATTAGTCATGCAATAAATATAAGTAACATTTAATCTTTTTAGCACTTTTTACCCACATCATGTGAAGCATCAATGCAATAGTTATAAAGCACAAATCTGCAAATGCAAAAACCTTCTGTTAAATGAATAAAACCATGTCTCTGTCAAGAGGTGTTGTTAAAATTTGCTTACCACTAGGCTTCCTGCGATATTCGGTGTTGCCGATGTTACCGGTGTTCAGATGTAACACCGGTTACATCACTTGCCCACCGTGGCACTGCCCCACTGTCGTTTAGATTTTTTTATAGTAATAAAATAAATAAATAATTATGTTAAGTTAGAGAACAGACACTACAAATAAAACTGAACGTGTCTGCTTAATACAGCGTGAGCTGAACGAGAGTCACAGCACAGACCAGCAGCAGTAGTCAGATTTCATTCATCATGAGAGCAAAGAGCTGACCAGCAAGATAACGGCGGAAGATTTGGTTTCAAACATAGACTGTAAAAAAATATGGACGTAGAGTCCATGACGTCACACATAGGGTTCTGAAGAGCAGTTTTGAAGCCTCAAAGTCGGCCGTTGCCATCTTGTCAGAGCGTCACTCCCGGATAACAGAAAATGGGCAAAGAGGCGGGACGTGGGCGGAGCTGAGGTGATGACTAACATACAGCAGACAAACGGCTATCCACCTGTCACTCAAAGTGGCCACGCCCTTAATTATACAGACTTTAAGACTTTATATAATGTAAACGCATGAGTTATAAAACAATTCACCCCCCTCACAGTCGTCATGAAGGGCAAAATTAGCCGTATAGACCAAAAGCACAATTTGTCCCAGACTGTAAACATGTGTTTTTCTGCTGTACAGTTGGGCATTTTAACATGAGCTCAGTGAGATTCTGCTCCTTCTGGAGTCTGTCTCTAGCGGCCAGTCGATGAACTGCAGTTTAAGTCACTTCCGTATTGGCTTCAAGAGAAACTGGGGGAGGTTTATGAAGGTATTTTTGGTGCAAAACAACTGAACACGCGTGCGAGTGAATTTGTATCTGTAGAGCATATCCACATATGTGTATCAATAAATTTGAAGTCACAGAGAAAAATATTTTAGGAGTTGCAAACTTGTAGATTTTTTTCCTCACCTACAAACACAACACAACAGTTCCACCTTCACACATTCTTCACTGCAGGTGCACAAATCCTATTCTACGAATCACACATGAAAAAACTCATACGCTCACATTTTTGCTACAGTTGCAGCAGTGAATATGGTGCAAAACGCATTCACACACCCGTATCAAAAATGTGAAGTCACAGACGAAGTTTGCACATCCGCAAATTAATATGTGAATCCATGCAATGAGAGTTGCACATTTGTAGAACATTTGGTCACAAATGCATTTATTTTCTTGGATATTTTTCTAACACAATCACAAGTCCAATCACTACAACTGCTTGAATCTGCTGCTGCGAGTCTCAAACGCAGTTTTTTCGCCTTCAAATGACAAGTTCCGCGCGCTCTCACTTTTGCACCATATACTACGCGAAATGTGGAGCAAAAGTGATTTGTGCATCTGTGAGGCAGCGGTTCAGAGAGCAGAGAATTTCAGCCAATCAGAAGAGCTCTTTTAAACCGGCGGCGCGCGACCGTGAACAGGAAAAATACATGAGCAATCTCTCCCTAGCAGGCGAAGTCAACTTGTTCCTCCTTATAGTAAAACATAGTAGGGTAGACTATAATTAATGGATGTATATAGTATAATTAATGCACAATTGTACAATAAATATACAATTCAAGCAAGTAGCCTACAAACACATACATTAACATGTTTAATGGAAACATGAAGCAGGATATGAATTATATACATCGCGCGTTGTGAGCTTTTATAAGCACCAAGCTCCCGTACGAATGGAACGGACCAATTATCTGTGCAACATGACTGAAGCCCGGTTCATTTAATTGTGCATGCATGGCGCGCGAATAACCATAAACTCCATAAAAGCTCCAAAAGTGTGATAAGATGTGAGCCGTTCCTATCGCAGCACTGGTCTTAGAAAACCTCCTCCTGCACCAACATAAATAAGCGTTTTAATAAACTACTCATGACCACCTTTAGTAGATCTCACATTCTACTCTAGCCTATTTATTATGTTAAATGTTGATTAACTTTATAATAGATTTATAATATATACATTTATAATAGATTATAAGATAAGGGAATAGGTTTTTCACTAAGATTTATATTACATCTGTGGCATGTTGTGGTGGCTATAGTTTCTATGTGTAGGATGCTATTTTTCATAACTAATGCTATAGATAAAAAAACGTGAATGTTGGCATTATGCTAATGAGGAGACATCAGTGGTCTCACCTGTAATTGTTTTTAATTACTTGTTACTTATTAATTGTAATTACTTTGAATGTGGATTTTGCAAAAATAAACCCTAAACAGTTCACACTCAATTATTATTGATGTAGTCAAAAACTCTCCAACTGCTTAAGCTAGAGCTTAGCTTTTGCTACCAGAAAATAAGGAAAGAACTGGAGATGTATTTTATTTTGTTTCAAAATTCTCATGAACTAATACTCTTTTCAGCTGTGTTAAGACTTAAAGCAGATTGCCACGTTTTCAGTAATGTTTTATATCCTTGTAATGCATACATTTAATCGCTGCATTTGTCTGATTAAAGATATCAGGGAAAAAATCAAGAGTATTATTTAATCCTGGGCTCCAAAGGGTCAGTCCCTTAAAAAGAGTGCCAGATCAGAGGAGGAGACAGTGGAAGAGGTAATGACAAAACAGAGAAGAAGAAAGCATTAAGTGGAGCAGCCACCTATAGGTGTACTTTTAAAAAGTGAGTGGTCAACAACATGGCCATTCATCACCATAGGCACCACCAGCTCCTACTACTGCAGACAGGAGAGCTCATGTGCCCATCAAGGTGTGACCGATATGAACAGGCATGTAAACAGTAAAGGGCATCAGGCCAAAGATTAGGCACTTCAGTCAACGAGCAGCATAACTTCCATTTATGAACAATAGGTAAAATTTGGGCAGACGGGCCGCTGCTGCAAATATCTGAGTGGCTCCTCCCCTAACAGACACAATCTCACTCCAAACTTTTGATAAAAATTGAGTCCTGGAAAGGTATGTTTTTTCTCTCTCCCCCTGCAATCACACACCTTTATACATTTATCTAAGTAGTTTTAATATGTGCACTGGTCGACTAAGATGGTAATCATTGTTTCTTAGTTGGGTTAGCCTTTCCTGTTTCACAAAATGTAAGTTACGCTAACACTAGCCTATCTGTACGGTTAAGTTTGCTATCCAATCGTCTCATAATTAAATATTCTCTCATATTAAGTAATGTATTCCTTAT
Source organism: Gobio occitaniae (assembly GCA_033150135.1). Classification (NCBI taxonomy): domain Eukaryota; kingdom Metazoa; phylum Chordata; class Actinopteri; order Cypriniformes; family Gobionidae; genus Gobio; species Gobio occitaniae. The sequence continues at coordinate 1,259 of JARQWZ010005991.1, read as the reverse complement.
TTTCTCTTCAGCTTTACCTTCTAGAGAAATGACAGAAAGGGGTGGGTCTTCACAAGTCAGCATCATATCAAGTAACTTATGCACCCATTGTAAGACTACCATGTGAATCATGTTTTTCTTTTCTTTTTTGTATTTTTTTGGTGGATGATAACATTTATAGAAATACCATAGTAAAGTAAAGGGATATTTTTGCCCAGTATAGGCCTAGGCCTGGAAGCTGCAGTGAGTCACAGAGCAGGTTAATTAACATTTTATAAAGCCTATATGGTATTTCTATAAATGTTATCATCCACCAAAAACAAACCAAACCAAAAACGAAAAAAGAAAAGAAAAGAACAACATGGTAGTGTTACAATGGGTGCATTAGTTACTTGACCTGTGAAGACCCACCCTGTTCTGTAATTTTTCTAGAAGGTAAAGCTGAAGAGAATATAAGGAATACATCGTTTAATATGAGAGTATCTTTAATTATGAGACGATTGGATGGCAAACTTAACAATAGATTACATTTCATGAAACAAGAAAGGCTAGCTCAACTAAGAAACAATGATCACCAATTTAGCCGACCAGTGCACATATTAAAACTACTTAAACAAATGTATAACGGTGAGTGATTGCATGGGGAGGGAGAAAAGAAACATACCTTTATTAGTAACGTGACTTGCCATCGCCTGCTAGGGAGAGATTGCTCATGTATTTTTCCTGTTCACGGTCGCGCGCCGCCGGTTTAAAAGAGCTCTTCTGATTGGCTGAAATTCTCTGCTCTCTGAACCGCTGCCTCACAGATGCACAAATCACTTTTGCTCCACATTTCGCGTAGTATATGGTGCAAAAGTGAGAGCGCGCGGAACTTGTCATTTGAAGGCGAAAAAACTGCGTTTGAGACTCGCAGCAGCAGATTCAAGCAGTTGTAGTGATTGGACTTGTGATTGTGTTAGAAAAATATCCAAGAAAATAAATGCATTTGTGACCAAATGTTCTACAAATGTGCAACTCTCATTGCATGGATTCACATATTAATATGCGGATGTGCAAAATTCGTCTGTGACTTCACATTTTTGATACGGGTGTGTGAATGCGTTTTGCACCATATTCACTGCAGCAACTGTAGCAAAAATGTGAGCGTATGAGTTTTTTCATGTGTGATTCGTAGAATAGGATTTGTGCACCTGCAGTGAAGAATGTGTGAAGGTGGAACTGTTGTGTTGTGTTTGTAGGTGAGGAAAAAAATCTACAAGTTTGCAACTCCTAAAATATTT